>LOEQ01000273.1:11147-28224 GCA_001685075.1 Bramus lutescens
TATGTAGAGGGCCTCGATTAAAATGGAAGGAGGGAAACCTAATAGTTTTTAAATCGCCCTATGTCTTGTGAGTTGGATGGTTAAAGCGTGATTTAGTGTATAATCCCCTGCCTCTTTGGATTTTGACATTTTACAAATGTTTTCTTAGTATTTGTTTAGAGTTTGTAACATTTCCAGCAACACCCCTTGCAGTCCCTTCAAATATTCATACATTGTTGTCAGGCAAAACTGCTCTGGTACAAATGGATCTCTGTGTCTGTTCGTTCATGCTGCCTCCCAAGGTGGGGGAATGCTGTGTGTTCTTATCACTTACCCTTTCATGAGCAATGAATTATTTCGAACAGAGTTCAAGCCCCTTGTGGGAGTGGGAGCATTTGATGTCCATATAAAATCTATTAATACCTTTATTATTTCCTCTAATGTCTAGATTTACAAAAGCCTGCAGGGACTTGGTATTTATTGAGAATGGAAACTGGCATGCACAGTCAGTAATAAAATAAATTAATATGTGATCCATTTTATGAACACCATTATAAATATAATTTAATATAACACACAAGCACACATACACACACCCTCTGATATTCTATTCTAGGAAGGCTCTCTCCACCTGTGATATGATATGATATATATGTGTGTGTATAATTTCTAGATATAAATATAAAATCAATGGCTTTATTTTGATTTAATGAAATAAAATGTTTATTCCCTTTTTGAATACTTGTTTTATTATTTTTATTACTTCTAATTGCTCACATAGAAATCAGCCCCTCTTTTTTAAATTGCATTGCAAAGCTTTTAGTACCCTAAACTCTTTGTTTAAAGCTGTCCCCCTTAAGTTGACATATTTAGCAGAAAACAGTCATGTTTAGGAGAATCGAGCTATTATTAACTTTGATTTATCTCAATGACAAACTTTGTTTATATGCTTCGATGGCAAGGAGTAATTTTCATAACTCACAGCCCTTTGTTTGGATCCTTACATAAAAGAATTCCTGAAGTACAGGCCTTTCTTTACATTTTTAAATGTGTGTGCATATTTGATAATTTATATATGTTCTTAAAACAGAATACTAGTTATGTTTACCTCTAACAATGCTTCCTGATTTTGGTTTTGACTTCAATGTGAATAATGATATGTAGCAATGTTCAAAATTGATGACATGGGGAAAGACAGGCTAGACTGTGAGGGGCTCATTCATCACTCAGTGGTCTCCTAGGCATTGGATCTGATGAAAGAGACAGCTCTTAAGACCCTGCTGGCCTCCAGCCTCTTCCAGCGAAGACTTGCCCTTGGGATTGAAACGGTTACCTCTTTGTTCTTCTGTTGGACTGCCCTTTGAAAGCCAGGAGATCATCTCTTCCTTCCATCTCCTCTTGAATGTCATCCACACCTGACCTTTGTCTTGTAGTGCTTGCCTGGGACTTCAGTCCACGCTAAATGTAGTGATGAGACATGAAGGCAGCCTGCACTGTGGCTTTTCCTTTCCCAGGACCTGCATAAGCACTCCCTAAAGTTAGTGAGGAGCCTTATCTATTTGCTCTCTGAGTAGCTGTCATTATCAGTGTTTATCACAGTTAGTTTGACGATTTGTTTCTTCTGTCAGCCTTGTTAGTATAATACATACTCCTCTGACACAGTATTATGGGGGTGGGGGGCAGAGAGTAAGTAGAAAGGAGTAAACCAAGCAGGGAACTGGAACTTTGAGAAATTAGGAAGCTCCACTCTCATTCACATATGCTGGGAATCCACGTATTTGCTCTGCGTTTCTTCCCGAGGTTTAATGCAGTTTGCCATCCTCATTGACTATGAAGTAGCCATTAACAGAATAAGTTAGAGGTTTGGCCCCACAGTTGCTCATCTCAGCTCTTTCCCCAGACACTCAGATTCTAATTGAATCTGGGAGTTCTCACATTCGTTATTTCCATTTGTTCAGCAATATGTAGGTGCATCCCCCTGGAGGTTCCATTTTTGCCAGGCCAGCTTTTAGAGGATCGTACAACCATGGTATACTGACAGTGTTTCAACTCAGATTTTTTTTAAGCTGGTGTGGAGTCATCATTGTGATCTGATTTGTGAGCCCTTGCTGCAGGCCGTGTATTGATGTCCTCTTCAATTTTCTAGGAGCTGACAACAGTGAAGTTCTTCCCGATTCCATCCCATCTGCCCCAGGAACACTGCCTCATTTCATAGAGGAGCCTGAAGATGCCTACATCATCAAGAGCAACCCTATTGCACTCCGATGTAAAGCAAGGCCAGCCATGCAGATATTCTTCAAGTGCAATGGAGAGTGGGTTCATCAGAATGAGCACGTGTCAGAGGAAAGTCTGGATGAGAGCTCAGGTAAGAGGCGCAACAAACAGAAGAAAGGCCCCTGAGAAACCCCTTCAGACCCTCGCCTTGTGACTTAAGTCGGGGAAGGGAGAGGAGGCGCTCAAGCCACACGCCATCTCCTTATGTGGAGTTAACTTTGCATCACTTTAGACCTATAAGACAAATGATCTCACCTTTTGGCAACCTGACAGCCCCCTTTGTTGTTTATTCCAGTGTAGTTCAGAGCCACTTTTCATTCTCTGTATAACTTCAAACATTCTACGAAGTTAATATTCCCACTAGAAATAAAAGCAGACAGTTGCTGTTTCCATTTTACAAATTATAAATAATTTTGGGACAAATATTAAATCTTTCATCAAAGCCATTTTAAGCAGCATGATTTCAATCACTTTTATCTTTCCTCCTGCATGTTACTTTAATGTCTTTATTCTCCACAGCTGGTGGTTTCTGATTTTTTTTCTCTGAAGTGGTTTTTATTATTCAGTAGTGACATATCCAGAACTAGAGTGTCTCGTTCAAGTGGGATTTCAATAGGAATAGGGTTTAGAATTGCCCTTATTAATATGGCTAAATTTTGCTGATAAATGATGGGAATATGAACACACTCAGCTAAGGTTTGCTGAGTGCTCAAGCTATTGAGGCCTTATCTAGACAGGCATTATTTCTGTATTTACAATCATTAATTGGGGTATTAAAGATTATTGACTTCTAACAGTTAGGAAATTTTGGGCTCAAAGAGATCTTAAACATATTTGAAGTGCTTGTGCTAGGTCTCAATGTAATATTTTTGATGAAAACATTCGAATATTTTTAAAAGTTTAGATTTACTTATTTTATTTCAGTGTTTTGATTACAAGTATATAAGCATAGCGTGTGCATGCCTATTACTCTAGTAGGTCAGAAAACAGCATCAGATCCTCTGAAACTGGAGTTCAGGATGGTTTTGAACCCCATTGTTGGTAATGAGACCCAAACCAGGGTCCTCTGCAAGAGTAATAAGTAATCACAACCACGGAGTCATTACTCCAGCACACTGTTAGAGATTTCTTTTGCCTGGTCTTGAGGCTCTTTTCTATCTATTGGATGGCCTTGTCCAGCCTCTGTATAAGGGCTTTTGCCTTTTATTATTTTATCCTGTATTGTTGTTGCCTCTTGGAGACCTGCTCTTTTCTGAAGGTAAATGGAGGAAGCTTAGATCTGAAAGAGAGGAGACGTGGGGGGGGGGGCTAGATAGAGGAGAAGGAGAGCAAACTGAGGTTGAGATGTAGTGTGTGAGAGAAGACTCTATTTCAATATTAATAAAAAAGAAAGCAATGATGAGTACAAATTAAACTTGCTTTTTTAAAAATAAGTTTTTATAACTCTGCATATAACAGAATATCATATATGCTTTTGAACCTTATTTCCTCCTCAAACAAATTTCAATTTCTACTGACCTTAGATTATCCTTTTTATGGGTCCTGATTTGGTCAGTTAACCACATATTAATTTTGAGTAAGTCAGAAGGCCTCAGTATAGAAAGTTTCAAATGAGCTCATTTTGTTAAATGTTAACACTGATACTTGGGATATGTTAGACCTTTCAGAGTATTTAATGACAGGAAATATATAGCTCAGAAAGATGTGTTGTAAACATATGGAATGGACAGCACAAATATCCTAACAAATATGATATAAATAAAGTTTAAATGTTTTAAGAGAGGTATGTGACATTGTTGGTTCACAGAATCTGCACGGGGAATTTTATGGAAGGGACATTGCTAACCCAAACAGGCATCAAAGATGATGTACTCAGTAGAGGTGTGAAGTTTCTTTATGTTGTAAAGGTCATTGTCATTAGCCAATGAACACAAGCTTCATGTGTGCACAGTAAGAAATTTAGTTTGTTTAAAATATAATGCTGCTAGTGTAAGAGAATGGCGTTGATCAAGAATGCAGCCAGTGGTGGAGAAGGCCTCAGAGGTCTCTGGGATGAGATCTGCACTTGGGTAAATACGTTAGTGGTCGGGATTGTGTTACATTGCGGAAGTGCTGTGGCTAGAACAGGCTTTCCAGGACTAATCCTGCAGAAAGGTTGGCAGTGGCCAGGAGAAGCAAAAATGAGGAATTTTGGATATATGGATATCCATGGTTTAGGCAAGGCAAGTCAGATGCTCGAGTAGGAACTGGATGCCCAGTATAACAAGCACTGTAGTAGCTGTGAGTTTAGGACTATTTGAGGACAGATTGGATAAATAAATGGTGACAGATTAATATCAATTAATCTTTTGCTAGGAGTGTGGTATAATTAATCCAAATTACATTGACAAGGAGACTTGTCTATCCAGAGATGGTTTTTGGGACAAGCACAATTTGAAGAGCTAATGTGTTCCAGTAAAGAGATAGAGGTCTGAGTGTCAACATAGTTCCAAGGCACATGAGTACATTAGGCAATTATCAATGAAGAATGAAGGTATAGAGATGGAAGAGTTGTCAAGGCGAAAGGCTGTGTGAGTAAAAAAGTCGTCTAGGAGCCTGTCATCTGAAGCCAGAGGAAGGGAGCCCCCTATCTGACAGAGAATTGACTGGAGTATAAAGAGTTCAAAAGGAAAAGAGGAGTTTGCTCAAAATGATCTTCAGCTAATATTCTGTCAATACCTGTCAAAGGACAAAAATGAAAACATGCATACACACACACACTAACACACAAATGAGGAACAAAAGGAGGAAGGGTAATTATCCTCATGCAATTAACCTAATTAAGTTGGGACAGAAGGATTAAAAATACAAAATTCTGGCTAATAGAGAAGTATCAGAAGCACAGTCCCATTCTTTTGGGATTTGATGAGAGGAGAAGGAAGATACTGCCTGTCTTGGATGTATATTTCTCAAGAGCCTAGCGTGTTTGGTAGAATTCTGGGATGTACATGACGAACAGGGTAGCACCTTGGGGATCATTTAATAGCTTTATATCTAAATGTCTGGTTCCAAGAGGTACAGGTCACTTGTGACATAATTATGTCTAGATATAAATGCCATGTTCTCTTCTGGTATATTCTACAACACTCTGAGCCATTTTTCCTACACATTCATATGTTCTTCTGATCAAAATGTCTTCAAGTTCTCTTTATTATACCAGGGTGAATTCAATAGTGAGTCATAGTTTTCTATCATTAATTTGCTTAGGTTTTTGTCCCCAAGAGTAAGGCATCACATGTACTCCACTGGCATTGGTATTCCTCACCATATCATCTATGATCTCCTTGAGGATGGTTTCTTATGCTGTGTCACGTTTCTTATATCAATCGTCAGTTTCCAGGATTGTGGGTATAGTTTCCTTGAAACAAAGATTTGTCATAATCAAAGTTAAAGGAAAAAAATATACTTAGGTTTTCCATATTCCCAAATTTGGGGCTCATAAAGCCTTATTAGATAAACTTGTTGCTAATGGTTGAGACAGAGGCAATATAGACCTTTAGAATGAGAATTTCACAGGAGGACACTAGGATGTGGTAGCATTAACAGAAGTACACCCGGAACCTAAATGGTGGCCTACACATATCAGTGGATTATGAAACATTGTTATGTCCAATGAGGTCTCAAATGCCAACATCCCAATGGGCTTGTATGACACATGCTAAGGCATCCATTCCCTACATTGTATAAACTTCTCTAAAATAAGAAGAAACACTGTCAAATGCTCAGCCATTTTTCTGCCACTGGGTGGAAATCTTAATCTGTCCCCATTTAGCAGCCTTTGGGTAAATACTGCACGCCACTTTAATAGTGCGCCCTTTCCTAGTTTCACTGCATTCTGTTTTGTTGTTATTCACCCCTTCCCATGTTACTAGCATTGCTAGTCACTCCTCTCATTCTGTTGTTAAGCCCATAAAACTCATATATTTCAAAGTTACCATGTAGAGCAAAAATTCATAAATGACAAAACTAGGAGAGATTATACATACTAGTTTTCTTAAAATGCCAATGGAAAAGAATTTAAATCTTAACAGTTCTTTCTTTGAAAGAAATTTAATAAGCACAACCTTTTTGTCCAAGTCATTTTGGTTGAATCAATAGGAAATAATTATCTCTCTTTAAATATTTTTTACATGTTGTTAATGAAAATTGCCATTTTCCACACCCTGAGATTCTGTTTCCTCATCTCTGTATTAATACTAGGATGGTGTGAAGAGTAGCAAGAAACTTGTAGATATTTATCCCAAATCAATACATGAGTACAATTAAGCTTAGAAACAAAATAGCCAAAGGTATTGAAAAGCAGAAGATGCACTATCTCCATGGGGTTCTCCACAAGAAGCAGATGCTGTGACTGAATTATCCTTACAGACATAATGGCTTTTGATGAGAACTGTAAAATCATCCCTTACAATTCAGCAAGACTGAATGGTATTGAAAGGACAAGGACAAGAGGCGCCATTTGACCAGAGGCACAACAGGAATGGTCCATGTTCTGTTAAATCCATATAGGAAGTCACTCTTGACCCATCTTTGAACATGTTACCCAGTTCCTAACTACTAGAATTGATACACATTTTTGGCATATGGGCCTTATTTATTTAACAATATGACGGGAATGCATAGGACCTGATAGTACTGCGAGTCACCCAATCTTTTGTGTTTCTGAATTGGAAGCAATAAGTCCTTTCAGTTGTTAAAAGCTGCAAACTGCCTTTGGTCTTTCTGGTAATTTGGACCTGTCATCAACTGTTCAAATAAGAAGAAAAAGGATTGTGTATTTTCACACAATTTAGCTCAGAAAACCCTGAGCTAGAGTTCTCTCCTGCAAAAAAAATACCATTTGTTTGACATGAGTTACTGTGTTTTCCCAGACATGGCTATACCTCTCTGTAATGTACACTCTTGGTTCTCTGCACGAGCCCAGGGATCCTCTCTCATTTGTTCTCCCTCATTTCATCTGGAAATACGGGACTCCTCTTCCTTGGGTTTTGCTTCTGTTAACATCTGGAAGCTTCGAAAAGGAGCAATCCCAACCCAGGAATCACACCTTGTGAAATGGGAGGTAGATTCAAGTAATACAGAAATTAAGGGTCTTAGTATATCAGGTGCACATGTGCTGCACAACACCACAAACCCCAAAGCAAATACGCAATACATATCATCTTCAACATGATGTTGTTTGCAGGAAATGTCTGTTATCAATAAGTTAAATCATTTCTTTATTGCTCAGCAAAAGCAAGGACATTTTTGTTATTGTCTAATTTTTTTTTAATAATGTTTTGTGCTTCTTACTTCTTTGGCCCTAGCGTCATCGAACTTGACCATGTGGATTGCTTTGTATTCTAGTGTGTCTGGAAAAAAGTCTCAAATTGGCAAACTTTTTTTTTAAAGAATATCATTTCAGGCATTCCTCTCTATGTTATTCCTTTTTGCACAACTGGAGCCTTTCTCTTGGGATAAAAGGTTAATGGATTGCGTTGAGAAAAGGCCAAGGAGTAGAAATAAAAGTGTATTAAATCTTTGAGTTCGAATCTCAGAACTTCACCACGCTGGCGATGAGGATTTGAATATAGTATCTTCCAGGAAAACCATCAATGTGCAGTTGCCTCCAATGAGTCACAAATCACAAGGCACCTTAGGGAAACATGCGTTTTAGCCCACAGAACAGAGAACTAATCAATCTCCGGAGTGTTTTGCTGACATCTGTGGGTTTAGAGCTTCACTTTTATAGAAATGCCCTTACTCACCACTCTGTACTTCATCTTGTTCATCATTGCTTCTCAGAGAAGACTGACACATGCTTTAAAGGTCTGTAGATAATCATTATCAATTCCATCCATAACATGTAGCAAGACTCTGAAGGACTTGTCAACAGGCTCTAGTTTAACCTTTCCTACAAAAGCAAAGTTTGGACACCATTTCCCTTCAATCTATCTTTGACAGGGCTAGAAGCAGACCATTCCTTCCTGACACTGGCCAAAAACTACTTAGGACAGGGTCTCCCTGTGTAGCCTAGCCTGGCCCAAGCTTGCTCTGTAGCCTTTGATCATCTTGACCTCGTAATATCCCATCTCTACCTTCTTTTAGAAGCTAAAATCTTGAACAATGATTTTTGGATAATTTTTCAGTATTTTTTCTGTTCACATAACATTGTTTATTTTTTTGAAAGAAAAAATGAAGTTTGAATTATAAAGATCTCAAACAACATGAAACACAAACAGTGAAAATATCTTTATGGTCAATAATGTGGGTGTGTATGTTAGGTAGCACCTAGATGAGTTTGGAATTTAGCTCTCCATTAACAAAGATCTCCATTAGATGGTGAGTCTCATAGCTCTCATGGCTACTCTTCATGTTTCTCTTGATGTAAAGCAGAGTAACAAATACATTTATCATCACTTCTTTGAAGGTTAAAGAACATAATACATATGACTTGTCTTTAGCCTAGTACTTGATATACAGCAAAATTAGCTTAAAATGATGAAAATTGGTATTTTAAAACATTTTAAACATGTAGCAAGTCTCTGATGATTCAAAAATCTATTGTCACCCTTTGACAAATCAAAAAAGATTAATTTATTAATTATTTGACTTCATTGGATGATAGTTTACTCTTTGCATATTGACATGACTAACACATATCAAATAACATGTGTTCTGAACTTAGGCTGCAAATAGGTGATTTACATGGATGTGGGAACAGAAAATCATTGACTAGGACATTGGAATCATGATTTTTTGTCAGAATGTAATATGGCATAGAAGTAAGTCATATATGAGATGGAGTCCTTTTAGTGACCCCACCTAGTCCATTTCTGTCTCTGAAAGTTTCTCCTTCTTGCTATTATCAAATAACACTATCAAGTTAATTTGCTTGCCTGTGCCAGATACCTCTGAGCTGATTGATTCTAATCTCTGGTGTAGAAGAAACAAGAGCTTAGGTATATTCTTCATTTCTGTACTTAAGTCTGAATTTGGGGTACTTCAGCAGAACATGTGAAGTGCTTATTATCGTGGGGAAACTAAAGAGCATTCATTAAGCATACTGCACATACACATTCAAAGGATGGAGGTGTGTGTGTGTGCACGTGTGTGTGTGTCAGAATATATTTTAATCTTGTTGCTAGGATGAGGAGGCAAAAGACATTTAGCTCTAATTAATCATCTGCCAGTAAAATGAAATATGGTTCTACCTTTTAATTATCTATATTTAGTTTATTATTTTTAAGTAGCAAATTCTTCTGAAGACAGTTAAGTCCACCCAAGATATGGAATTACATTTTCATGACATTTTTCCCCAGAGATTTGTAATTTCAAATACACAGAGGTACCATGCCTTCTTAGTGAGCAGTAGAGTCCTGCCATACAAACAAAGCTTCACAATGAGTATATTTGGAGCTTTTGAGACTGAGGGAACATGGTACTCAGACCCTCAAGAAGCCTTTTCTTCCCCAACGTGTGATCTGGTAATATTCTGCAGTTTTGATGTCATAGGAGATGCCACACTGAATTATAGGCAGGATGGCTTGAAAGTCTGATCTTCTTTCACCTGGCAGCACATTAATGGCAGCAGTCTTTATAGGCTGCTTGCCATGATACTCTCAGCACCTGTGACAAGGACAGACTTGGAAGAGGCATTCCATATGTTTGTTTTTTAAGTCAATATCTGTCACTGACTCTATAGCATCTTTGATTAATTTCTTATAATATGCTGCTTAAAACAAAATTGTTTTTAAGACGTTATAATAGTAAATAGCAATGTAATAGTAAAATGGCAAAGGTGATGGGCATAGCACCATTATAATAACTAAAAATGGGAATAAGTGATTTTTTAAAATATGGGGAAACATTCTATGGCTCATGAACATTTTGAGACTCCAAACTTGGACCCATATGAGATAAAAAGAGAGTGTTGCCTTATGTAAGTGATGAAGGCAATTCTTCCAGGAGAGTGGATGGATGATTTACTGACTGCTCAGAATATGGAGGAAGGAAATGAGGCCACCTCAGAGCAAAAATTGTCTGTCTGAAAAACTGAGTTCCCTAAGGGCTTGAGGATCAGAAGAGAAAGCTCATGGATGCCAAAAGCTAATGCCTTTAGTGAAGAACTGAGTTCCTCTCCTCTCTCTAAGAGCTGAGCCAAGGCCTTATTACTCATGAAATTGTTTTGCTATGAACCGTTGGAATTTTTTCTACAGAAAGCAAAATAATCATTCACCTGGTTAGTCATTCCGTATACTTGTGAAATATCACCATCTGGAAAAGAAAGCATACAGTATGTGGAATGTGGCTAAAAAGACCCAAGAAAACAGGTCCAGAGTTCCCCATAAGAAAAAGTGCCACTCAAATCAAGGTTACTAGGCAATCGCCAATTGCATGTGGTTTGGAAAACTGGAAACGTATTAAAGGACAGAGAAGGATTCTATCTTCCTTCTGGGAGGTGCTTAGTCTGTATTATAAGCTGAGCATCCTACCCCAGAAAGCGTCAAGTGAGAGAGGGAAAGCTGCGAGGGTGGTGAGCCCATGGGAACTGTTTCGCATCCCTCCCCCGGCGCCCATCACCAGGTGCATCCAGGCCCTGGCTGCAACAATAACCACGGCAGAATGCTAGGGATGAGCTTTGTGCAAGTGTGATAATGAGCTGTAGATAAAAGGCAGGAGACGCTGTTAGTAGGCACCAGGCTGTCGTTGGCATGACTCTGAATCTTAACTGCTACTCCCAGGTGCTTTATGTTCTCCTCACCAAGTTTGGGTCTTACAGTATGGCTGTGTGGCCTGCCCGTTTATTGAAATTTTGCCAAATATAAATCATTTTTGATTCTTTCCTCTTCACTGTTTTCCTCCTCCCTCTTCACTTGTACGTTTCTCTGCCTTGAATTCTGAAACACCTACCTTCAATTAGCTTGAAATTCTTTAACTCTGCATCTCACAGCAGGATTAAACCTGTTCAAAGTAACTAGTGTTTTCCTACCTGATAAATAAGGGGATTAGAGCGGTAACTGCTGTCAGCATTTTTCTCATTTAAACAAATAAAGGTGACAAATGATGAAGCTCTGTGCTGCTCTGTTATGTTTAGAACATGCAGAGTGATTATTCATTTGCTACCAGCATTAGTCTATCTGCAACTAAGCCATCCCAGAGCTTGGAAAGCTTATTAGCATATCAGTACCATAGTTATATGTTTATATTCTGTGAGACTCTCCTCCATAGCAAAGGCTGATGGGTATAATTTGCACAATAACTTTAAAGTATTGGGCTTTTTCCATACTTAAGAGTTGTGCAAGTTATTAGGTACAATGCTAGTCTTCTTTATGGGATGCCATCTTTTATTAGCGTAGAACTTTTGTACTTACTGTAACGTTTCCTACAATCTCGTGAGCTGCCATCTCTGGAGATAAAATAAAGTAGATAACAGTGTCTGCTTGCAACACAGATGGGTAAACTTCAGTGGAGATGGTAGAAGCAGTTCCCTTAAATAGAGACACTTTGCTGAGACATTTCTCATATGTGGATGCAGCTTCGCACACATGTATATTGATATATATATATATATGTAAATGTGCACATATGTGTATCATAAAATAACTGAAGATTTGATAATGAATGTTCTACTTTTTGAGAAAGAGGCCCTATTAAATTACCATTATTTTGTTATTATGGAGAAAACACCATAGATATAAAGAAATCATGATTTTTTTTTTAAGATTCTCTTAGAAGGAATGGTCTGATCAACCAAAAACCTCATGTTAGAAGGAGGCCTCATCAAGACAATTCATATGCATTTGTATGTATGTGGGGTGGGGTGTGTGTGTGTGTGTGTGTGTGTGTGTGTGTGATTTGTGACCTGCCACCTTGATGATGCTGTTTGGTGATTGGGAGACTGTGTTTTGTAGCAGTTGATTTATTTATGTTTATTTATTTATTTATTTGTTTATTTATTTATGTTGGCTTTGCTTTGTGGCCCCTGAAAGAGCGTCCAAAGTGGAGCAGTGGCTGAACTGTGGTGATGTTGAATTCACAAGTTAAGGCTTTTCCTCTCAATATTGGATGGAATTTGACAGAGAACAAAAGAAATAATAGGGCAACATGAGTCTGCTCTCCATGGTGATGAGAACAGGTTTTCTCTTTGTTTTCCCAAAAGAACCCCATAAATGTCTCTGTATGTAATAGTCACAGAGGGTTCAGGCCTAGTTGATCCTATGGGTACTGCTCTGGTGATTGTGCCTGTGTTTGCAAACTAATGCAGACTTTGTGCACATCCTTGATACAGCTCCTGTGCTTCAGGCCACTGTTCCCTGTCATAACCCCAGGACTATGTAACAGCTAGAGATGAGATAGGTAACCATTGTGTCACCAGGACCCACTGTCGTTACTCAAATTAGTCAATCCTAGGTTTTGCCACTCTGCCTTTTCAATTCCTTTTCATGGGAACCAAAGTTGGAAAGTTCCTGTCCAGTTTCCCTTACCCTTCTGCCTTCTGTTTGCCCTGGTGCTTGCTTCTCTGTGTGGCTGAGTCTGATGTGCTGTGCCCGTTTCTTGCTAGCTGTGTACATTTCTTCCTTCCGGACAGGCATTTCCATGTCCGCATGTCTAACCACACTTGATTGAAAGAGATTTGGGGTACCCTTGGTTGGGGGGATAGCAAACAGGTGGTCTGGATGTATGCTCTCCATGTCCTCAGACTTGCAGATGTGACCCTTCTGAGCCATTCTGAGGTGGATTAGAGAGACTCACAAGATGGAGAATGGAGGAGTGGAAGAGTGGCTTGACGACATGTTTACATCTCAAGCTTATCATATGCTGCTTTAAAAATGTTAGATTTATTTTTATACAAAATAATGGGGCTTCGTGACATTGTTTTGTAGGCACATAGTGTCATTTGACCCTATCCACCCGCCACCTTCGCCCCCTCATCACCCTTCTTCCATTTATTCCCCTCACCCTATATAGTCCCGCCCCTACTTTGCCATTTGTCTTTGTTGTGTTTGGCAGTTTCTTTAATGTGATGATCTCTGGTTCCATCCATTCTCTTATAAATAAATAACATAATTCTGTTCTTAATGGCTAGGTAATAACCTATTGTGAATATATAGTGCATGTTATTTATCCATTCATCTGTTGGTGGTTCTCTGAGCTAATTTCATGACAGCTATTATGAGCAGTGCCACAGTGAACACGAGGTATAACTGTCTCCGTTGCAAGTTTAATTCCTTCGGGTATATACCCAGGAATGGTATTAGCTGGTTCATATATCAGTTCTGTGTTTTGCAAAACCTGCATACCGATTTCCATATTAGCTGCACAAATTCACATTCCCACCAGCAGTGAGGGGCCTGTTTCACAAAGGATGATGTATTCTGTATCAGTAAATGTCCCGGAAGCAGGGCCATAGCACACTACCACTGTTCTGTCTCTCATCTGTGCCGTTGCTATGATCCTTTCTTCTCTACTTAATGCTCAAAACAGGATATCCATTTGTCTGAAATGAAGAACAAGATGTAAGCAAGCCCTCTTCTGTAACCTTCCTGCTCTCAACTCCTCCACTTCCTGTAACAGTCAGTGTGTCCACTCCTTGCCAATTTCTAAGGAATCAGTTGGGGTTTTGCTTGCTTGTTTTGTTTTTCAGTATGCTTTATTTTTCATTCCTGTTCTTTCTTTCCCCCTTTGCTAAGCAGCACTTCTGTTTCCATGACCTGGCCCTACTATGTTTTCTTTTTTCTCTGCTGGAATGAGACTTGGATTTGACACATAGTAGACAAATGCTGTCACTTGACCTATACCCCGAGCCCTTTACCTGTGTGCCAGGATGCTGGAAATGCAACAGTAACATCACCTCTGCAAGTTAATGGTTCTCTGCTCTGGAGAAATCCACAGATTTTAGGACACAGTCTTTAAAAAGAAAAATGCAATGTATATAGGATCTTCCCACAAGAAGGAATGTGGATTGTCAGTAGACAAGATGAGTGCTGTATGCTTCCTCCTCCGACCTTAGGAAGCTGACCTGAAATTATACATAATGCTTTATGTGTCCATAACTGTCTCTCATTGCATATTATGAATAATTGCAATTGATTGTGTGGCAGGGTGTTTTCCCTTACAGTACTAATTCACCTCCACTCTTACTTAAACTGTGCATGAAAATACTTCATCTCCCAAGTTAGAAGTACCAAACATGTTTCTAATGACTAACAGGAAAATGAAAATTCATAAAAATCTCATTGAAAGATTAAAAGTCTTCAGCTTTATCCCAGCTCACAGGTGTATCTTTTTTGTTGTTTCAACATCTGCCTCAAGTCCACTAATACTACTACTCTGAGAATTTTCCTTCGTTCCTTGCCAGGGTTGTTAGACATCTATCAACTTGTCTGCTTCAGATTTGTCCCTTCCATTTGCCTTGAGTCCCACTGGCTCCTTTGTCCTCAACCTTTAATACCACTGATTGGGCCATTTCTCGGAATCTTGGCCTGTTTATACTATCTCTCACCTACACTGTGTTTTGCCTTCAAGCCACACTATTACAGTGACCCTTCCTTGGCTCCAAAACTCTGAAACCTCTCTAAGAACGACCTGGAACTGTGTCCCTGAGCTTGGTATGTGGAGATGATTAAGTTCTAGACATTACCTTTCGTAACACATTTCTCATAGTGTATTTTGTACAAAGACTGAGAGCACCAGGTTAATGTAAGAGGAATGCTATTCTATTGCATGGCACGCGTTGGCTGATAATACTTTGTGTATGCACTTTATAGCCTACTCAGTTCATGGAATTTAATTAGCAGTAATATATTACTTTCGCGGTAATTAAAACCTTGCCTTGATTAAAAACAGAATTGTTTAATTAAAAAGAAAAGGTTTGACTAACCTTAACTTTGTGATTGAGCAATACCGTGGCCTTACCTAATGTTCTCTGTCTCCGCAACAGGCTTGAAGGTCCGGGAAGTATTCATCAATGTCACCAGGCAGCAGGTGGAGGATTTCCACGGGCCAGAGGACTATTGGTGCCAGTGTGTGGCATGGAGCCACCTGGGAACATCCAAGAGTAGGAAAGCTTCTGTACGCATAGCCTGTAAGTACGTTTGGCCATGACCTTGGATAGTAGGACTGTGGGCAAGAGGTAAATACAGTGGACGAGGCCGTCGGAGATGCCCTGGGCTTCTGCAGAATGTAGATGAGAGGGAAGCAAGATGAACATTCCTTTCATCAATCAATTTAGTGTTTAAAATATCATTCGAAATGCTTGATCATTTTCTCCAGACAACAATCAGCACATCAGTGTGCCTAAGAGATTCTGCCTGAATTTTCAGAGCTCCAGTGCCTTAGCAATGCCAGGAGAATGTGTTGCAGAGAATAAGAAGCCCACACAAATGAACTCTGCTTCTCCCCATTCATAAAGAAGCTCAGGGGGTGGACACAGGGAGAGCTGAGCAATGACTGTTTATTCTACTTTCCAGCCAGTCTGCAAATATAAGGCATTAAAGACGTTAAGGGATTTTTATAGCCTGCTGTTAAATCTTTTCTTGGCACATCTTAAAACATGGAAATGGGTTTTAAAGCTGCATTTGTTTGACCCATGTTTTTTTTTTTAAAAAAAAAAACATAGTTGAAAAATGATGAGGAAACAAGAACGAAGGAAACCGCTTGTCTGGGGGATTCCAAGTTTTCTCTATCATATTTTGGCATCAATGTCTTGATAATCTAAGCATGATTTGCGAATAGAAAAACCTGTCCCCCTTTAAGAGTCCTTATCCCACCCATTCCCATTACCCTACCTCTAGGAGCAAGCTGGGAGGTGCAGGACACAGATGCAGACGTCGTTATTGTTGTTTTATTCAAATACTCTCTTTAGAGTGCCATAAAGAATATAGGACAAGAGGGATATATGTGAGGACTGAAGGACTTCTTCATAGCAGATGTTGATGGTTTGGGGAATAAGAGTCAGAGCGAACTGCTACTTGCACAGACATTTATGTTTCCTCAGAACTGAAATCTTCCCCTTAAAATATGCATTTCACCTTCACAATTCTGGTGATTTCGGAGGCCGCTCCTGGATACCATGTGGGTCCCCATCGACCAAGAAGAGGTCACCTCATAAGCCATCTTCAGTGTGAGAGGCTTGGGAAATATTTTCCCGTAGTTATTTAGTTAATTAAAATTAGCCAACCAATATATTAGGACTTTTAAGTAGCAGATCAACCGAGAGCGGGAGTATGCGGGAGTCTGCGTGCATTCATTTGTCCCAAAATAAGTGCAGGTCTGTGTTCCCTGTGTGGCCTCAATCAGGCCAACCAGAACATTCAACCCTAGTCAAGGCAAGGTACATACCTATAGTGCTCAATCCAAAGAGAGTACAAGAAACAGCATGGAAGATTGCAACACTGGCTCACTCGGGTTCTTTCTTCTGAGCTTTATTTTTCTCCCTCATCTTACCTTCCTCCTCCAAAGTAGATGCCACCCATTCTTTGAACTGTTACAAATATAGTCACTCTGCTCTGTCCACCTCTGGTGTCTGTCTCCATTCTTCCTCAGTTAATTCCTGATTGCCGTGTGCCTCTTAAAACTCCATGTTTTTGTTTATCAACTTCATCAAAAAATGGTTCAACCTTCAGCTGGTGATGGATGGAGATAGAGATAGAGACCCACATTGGAGCACTCGACTGAGCTCCCAAGGTCCAAATGAGGAGCAGAAGGAGGGAGATCATGAGCAAGGAAGTCAGGACCGCGAGGGGTGCACCCATCTACTGAGATGATGGGGCTGATCTAATGGGAGCTCACCAAGGCCAGCTGG
>LOEQ01000273.1:28339-59772 GCA_001685075.1 Bramus lutescens
AGCCTAGTCTGTTTGGATGCTCACCTTCCTAGACCTCGATGGAGGGGGGGAGGACCTTGGACTTCCCATAGGGAAGGGAACTCTGACTGCTCTTTGGACTGGAAGGGAGGGGGAGGGAGAATGGAGGAGTGAGAGGAAAATGGGAGGAGGTAGAAAATTTTAATAATAATAATAATAATAAAAGATGCTGAAAAAATGGTTCAGAACCCCCATTCTAATTTCCCACCACCTTAACTGTACTAATTACACTTCATTCTTCCAAATACCTCATTGTTGCATGTGTCATCATTGCCTTTCTTATTCATGCAGTCTGCAGTTCTGCATGTTTATTTGAGCAGGAAAGAAGAGCCTAGACTCGGCATCCCTGCTCCATGTCAATGTCTTTTCTGTTTCATCTTTGTTTTGTACAGGCAGACAACATATTTCATTGTCCTGGATCTCAGAATCCCCATATGTGAATTGGTGCCTATTTCATGGTACTCATGAGTACTAATTATTTAAACTAGCTGGTCCAGAGAACAGTCTTCGACCATCATCGTCTACCTTGTGGCATACCTGATCCTCTCCAGAATTATTATGTGTACTGATCTTTGAGGAATTTAATTGAAGGAGTGTTCTAAGTTAGCCTTTACTATGCTGCTCTTCTAAGCAGGACAGAAGCAGAGAATAGAGAATATTAATAATGGAAAAGGCATGTCACATTCTGTCACTTTCTTTTTAATCATTTGACCTTTGAAGACTTCTGAGATCCTTTTATGATAATAATCTTGGGATTCTCCCTGGAGATTTAGAAAAAAGGTGTGTCCTTTTCATATGATAGTCTCATTTGTATATAAAATAATTCTTCAGGCAAAAACTGTCAGAATATCATTATAGCCCATATTATACAACTTATTTAATGTGTTCCCTAAGAGTGTTTGCAACATATTTTTAATTTCTTCCTATGTAGCAAGTTAGAGGCTCTTTAATTTATTTAAAATTATTTATGCAAGCCAAGACATGATTTGTCATTAAATATTGCATTTGACTTGGGGACCAATGTGCATTAAAATGTAAATTGAAATTTAACTAGTGTAGTGGCATCAAATGTGTATGTGGAGGTGCCTTCAGGATCTTCCTTGGATGTTTTATTTGTTGCCAGGAAAAACACATTAAAAATAATTTACCTTTTTTATTAGACTGAGAAAGAAGAATTCTGACTTTTACGTGTAAGTACTTCTTAGCAAATAGCACATAGCACATGAGAATCGTCTTCATTCTCAATAAATGAATAGGCAAATTAAATATAATTGTTACCATGTTTCTTCTTTTTAAGATGGTTTTTTAAGTAATAGAGGCATCTTAATGTGCTAAATAATCATTGATGGATGAATGGAGTTTATGAGCATGAGAACCATCATCTGAAGGGACTTTACAATTTACTGTCATTTTCATAATACTCAGTAAACACTTCTATTTCAACATCTGAGCTCCTTAGGCTTCCTGCATTGAGCCAATGAACCATTAAGGATTTAACAAATTTTAAATTGCACTGGGCAAAAGCTCCAAGGCAACTGGGATGTTGAGCTGAGGGACATATTGACGGAGCATCTTGATGGGATCATGGCTACTAACTAATCTCTTGGAAAATATCAGGAGGCTCTCTGGATGATGTTGCTTAGAGATTGATAGATTTTACAAGGCAACAATGGGAAGAAAAATCTTCCCTTGGTTTTTATGACTCATACGTTCTTCAAAACAGACCCTCTTGGGGGTAAAACTTACAAATGCAGAGCAGTGTCTTCTCCAATAGATCTTCTGGATCAGGCTATGGAAGAAGGCTCAGGCAACTGTACATATTGTTACAGATTTTGTGATTCAATGCACAGATATCATTGGGATGTCTTGCCTAGGAACAATAGTCCCAAAGCATCAACATACACCATCATGCCGATCCGTAACCAACGTAGTCCTTATATAATACTGGAATTTCAGTTCAAATAATGCAGGAATCCCATAAGCTCTCTAGTTGGGAATTTCTAATACTCTTCCTAGACTTTAGTTCTGCTGGTCAGTTTCAGCCCTGTAATTTGAATAACAAAGCCGAGAATGCCTTTATTTAACGTGGTTTGAGGAGTTTTTATTTACCCATTTGGCATGGTATACACCTTCTTCATTCAACTTGTTGCAAAACGTTAGACAGATTGACTAAAGGGGATGGTCACTTAGCAGAGTACAACAGAGATCCTTCTGTCCATCCATTGACTGGGTATTTTATTGCTAAGCTCTCTGAGTTGTCTTCTGCTGAATAGCACCTTGAGAATCATAATAGAAAACGTGATAAGCACTTGAGTGTTTTCTTGAGGAACGTGACAGTTGTCCCCCCCCCCTTTCATTTATGAGTTGGTTGTGAGCACCCTCACGGTCATGTTCTAGCGTACACACTTGGTATTGGGAGCCAGTGTGCCTGACATCCCTCTGAACTGTTTTCTCATAGTTGTTCTATGTTGTAACAGGGAGAAGTTGGCTGGCCATCATCTACTGGGGGCTGGAAATAGCTGAGACCTAGTTACCAAAGTGAGTTTCGGAAGGTAAAAATAGATAAATAAAGCCAGCCTACATTGACCGCCACCAAGCTGGCAGAAGTCTGTCTCTAGGGAACAGCTCCCACAGGCCCTCCCTCATCCATCTGGTTCAGCTGGACTGGAGAAGACAGCACGCTGTGGCATCTGCTGCTGGACCTTTGTCAAAACCAGGAATACTCAATTATTCGTAGTTGTTTATTTTCATGGGTGAACATTTGGCAGCTTAGTGTTATCTTTTTTTCCTTGTTTTTCTTTCTCTCCTTCAGCTGCTTTTGAGATGTGCCTGTGACATTAAATCCTTGGTCAAGCAAACCCTTCTTGACACTTGGGTACTTTTCCTAATTTGGGACTGGGAACTAAAAGAAATATTTCTATGTTTTACTTGAGTCCTTTCTAGCAAGTTGGTCACTTGGAAGAATACTCAGTAGGCAACCACTATTTTGTTGATTTTAAAAAAAAACATAATTTGATCCATGCTGAAAAAAATGTAAATACAATGTTTTTTGAGATGCCTCTAAAATATCTGTGCAATTGTGCCAAGAATGAATGAAGAAATTTGGAAAGTCTCATTTGCAGCCATGGAGAGCTCTATACTTACAGGCTGTAGTGAAAGCAGGATTGTTTCCCTTGCTTTTGGGGGGTGGCTTCTTTGAGAAAATTGAAGGAACGTAAAAAAACATTAAGTTGTCTCAATTGTGCATCTCAGCTTCCTGGCTTAAGTAATTAGTTTCATATGCAGAGACCTGCCAGTGCCCCCTGCTTCCTGCCTGAAAAAACATAAATATGGGTATAAATAAATGCTCATACACTTTTCAGATGTGTCTTCTTATATCTGTATTTTCCCACGACATCCTTATAGGTGTGCTGCCACCTGAGTGAGTGATACTACTTAGAATAGTGGTTCTCAACCTGTGTAAGTCGTGACCCCTTTGGGGAATCGAATAACCTTTCACAAGGGTCACGTATCAGATGTCCTGCATATCAGATATTTGCATTATGGTTCATAGCAGTAGTAATGTTACAGTTATGAAGTAGCAACAAAATTGATTTTATTTTTGGGACTCATCACAACATAAGGAACCATATTGCAGGGTCTCAGTAGTAAGAGGGTTGAGAACCAATGGCTTAGATGCTTGGAAGCAAATGTTTAGGTTCAGAGGTGTGAGGCTTGCTTTCCTTGTCTTTGCTTTGCCTGTGTTCACTGTTCTCCCTGGAGCACATGCATAGCCGCATCTCTCCATCTTTATCCGAGAACTATCGTACTTGCTGTTTTATTCATAGAAACCAGCTTAACTAGTCTCTGAACCCTGATTACCTCAACAGCCTCATAAGCCAATTTGGACATCAAAAAACCTTTTCTCTAGTATCCCCAGCTTCCAAACTTCACAAATTCAAGTGTCCATCTCTATGTTCTCTATGTTCTTTTCTCTCTTCCGACAGCAATTTTGAACTTTTTCCATGATATCTACAATCGAAGTTACTTTATTTTTGTGAATTCATTTCCCTTTTTAAGTTATGAACTGCCTCAAGCTTCCAACATTATTACCTGCCTCTTTATTTTTTCCTTCTGAGTCTCTTGCAGACTGTATATATCACCTTTGTAGTAGATATCTCCTTGGATAGTGATGCCATTCATGCAAAGCCTGACTCTTCTTCATGAAAGGGCACCTATTGGTTGTTAAATGATGATGATGCCCAGCTGTCTGGCTTCCTTGTGAGCCTATAGCTAACAAGAACATGGAAGACTCATCTTTGGCTTCCCCTGCCTGGAGCTGACTACTAATAATGAGCACTGTAGTAAAGCAGAGGTCAAAGGACAAAGGAAATGATGAAGTATCATAACCATGTTAGCCTATGACTTACATATGTAACCTCAGCAGCTTACACTGCCTGCTCTGCTCCAACACTCTCTGGCAACATACACCTCCATTGTGGAAACTAGTCATTAATAGCTAGTATAAACTGCACAAAAGCTTGAAACCTTATTTTCTCTTTCCATGGGAAAATGTCCATAAGTTAAGATAGACAATATTATATTTTTCTTCCAAAGATCGATCATTTCCTATAGCCTCATATTAAGTTGAAGGGTATTATTGAAGCATGTGAGATTCTTAGCCTCTGGATACTGTTGTAGACTATGTAAAATCATCTAGTCACGGGAAGAATGATTGCTGAAATGCAGCTGCAGTCCTGTAGCTAGGCTGCACACCAAGGGATGGAGCTGTATCCACCTGAAGCCATGCAGATGCCATTTTCTTGCCAAGTCATGCCCTAATGAGTATCAGGGTTGCACAAAGGCACCACATGGGCCCACAGAAGCAGAGTTGCAAGCATACTTTCTGAGCCTTAGTGCACAAAGAACAAAGTTCCATGTTTAAAAGTTAAGAGTTTGGACCATGATAGCAGTCTATTAAACCATGCATGGAGCCCTGTGCAATTACATGGAACATAACCTCCGTGAAGCCAGTTCTGAAACATCAGGTCGTATATGTAGCAGTTGTGTAAGAAAGGAAATAACTGGTCATGGAAGCCTAGGAAAACCCTGAAATTGGATCTACAAGATTTTGGAGAGGACCATTTTTCCTACAAAGCCAGCAGCAGTATCACTGGGTCTAGGTACTAAGGCAACCATTTCCTCAAAATGCTATCTGAATGACAGGCACTACTGAAGCCACAAGATCAGTGTGGTCCATCTGTCTGAAGCCCTCATTATCCATAGGATTTTAGGGTCCTGCAGTACAAACCCTTGGTGGCTCAAGTGGCTTATGATAAATGCATTGTACTGGCACCTCCTACCATATTCCGTAAGTCCCTTTTGGATTGCTTATAGTACCATCTATATATTGAGCAAATGTATTATGAAAGGCTTGGGGCCAGAAATTTTCAGGTTTCAGAGTCTATTAGATGTTGGGGTAACTGCATCTACTTCATTGAGCATCTCCAACCCATACATCCAAAATCAGAAAGGCTCCAAATCACAAATTTTTTTGGATCGGCAGATTTAGGATCATTTTGTATTGGAAATTCTTTTGTTGTTGTTGGAGTTGTTCAACCTTTCTTATGTGAGTCTCTATAAATTTTGTATTCTGCTTTATTGTTTAAACTTTAGGGAATAATAATGAAAATGTGTATATTCTACACAGATACAATTTGTTTTTAATAATTTCAAACCTACTTAGATTTACTTTGCAAATGTGAAGCCCATGGATATAACATGGTGAATACTTCTCTTAGGCAATGTAAATAATCAAGTATGGGACAGGATGCTAAATTTGCATGAATTTTTAGGCTAGAATTGTAAAGGTCAAAGGCGCTTGGTATGACACATCTTAGACACCACCCACAGTTGGGCCTGCCTCCCTTGCCAGTAGCGACTCTTGAACATGGAAAACTGAAATCTCTCAGAAACTGTGTTTCTGTAAACAAAGAGCAACACTTTCCACAATACTAATAGAAATTGCTCTACTTTTTCTCAACACGTGCATGTTTATGAAAGACGACCTTAAAGATGGGGTCTACTGAAAAGAAATATGTTGGGGAGAAATGAAATTTCCTCAGATAATATTCTTTCATGCTATTTATTGCCAGTTATTATTTTACCAAAAAGAATTTGCAGAAACGTAGTCACCGCCTTTCAATGAAATCACAGGTTAATTCTGTCTGCTTTTTCTTTAGTGAAATTTACCTTGAATTTCGCAAAGATGGCCATTTCTATAAAAACTTGAGTAAAGCCTTATTGGCAAGGATAGATTTTACTTCATTCAGCATTCAATCTTTCCACTAAGTAAACCTTCTAGCAAACCAGCAGTTAGAAAACATAACAACCAAACAATAACAACACAAAGATATGAAGTCTCTTCATCTTTGCATACTTTTTTGTGCCTAGTGATTCTCCTTAGGTCTGTGTCACATCTTTCTACATAAGTAGGGAAAGCCAAGATTGTATTCCAGGAATTTCCTAAATAGCGGTTTAGGTTGTTAACTTAAGGGAGGAATTGAGCATCTGTGAATAGTTCAGGAACTGAATATTCTAGGTATCCCGAGAACAAAATATTGTTACTTCCTTTGAAGAGTTTGTAGTGTAATGAGAGAGATAAACTTGTAAATAAGAATTTTCAGTGGTGCCTGGCTACTGCTATATTCAGTGTGCATGAGGAGTCCACCAGGACAGCTGCTGATCTCAAGGGCCCAAGAACACTTCTTGAATTACTAAGAAACATAATTCTTAAAGAAGACTGAAAATTTATCTGAAAAAGAATTAACATGAGCATGTGGCTACTGAAATATGAAATTGAGGAGTTAAAGTAGGAAATTTTAGGTACATTAGGTATGGGATGTTTTCTGATTAGGTTTCTAAGTTGAGTAGCTGACTTTCTAGCTATTCTATTAAGTATAATTATGAATATAGCAGAAGAAATTATTTTCAGGAACAAAGTATGAAGCTTACTGTTTGATTATAATGTGAAGATGTGCATGTCCCATGTGATAGCCAATGAACTATTTATAACCATGCAGTTTACTTTTGAGTCTGAAGCCCATGATATAAGATAAACCTCAAAGCCATAAGTTGGAGACCTTGACACATGAGTAATTTGGATAATTTCCCACTGGAAATATAGGAGGAACAGTTTTCAGTAGGAACACCTAAGGTACTTTTTAATTCTATGTGTTCTTCAGCTTTCAAACTGCTGGTGAGAAGAGAAAGGATGGTAAGCTGTGAGTGAAATTCCCTAAGAGGAGAGGGGAGAAACAGAGAAGCCCATGAGGAAAGTAAAGATAAAATCAGAAGAGAAGATAAGTGGTCCATGGCAAAGTGGAGATGGTTATGAGGAACAAATGTTCAAGATCAGTGTTATCTAAAGATTATGGGAAGATGTATCCATTGGTTTTGACATGAGAGCTGCCATTGAGGACAACCAATGAGAGAAGTGATATGAGATGTGTAGACGTAGGAATTAGCACAAAGATGTGAAGTTCAGAGGATAGAGATGGATGACTCTTTCCAAAAAGTTGGACTATGTAGGATAGAGTTAGAGTGTGCCTAAAGGTAACCATTTCAGGGCTAGATGATGCTCTAAGGCCAAAGTTAAGACTGTCTTTGTAAATATTTGCAGAGAAGGAATAGGAACAAAAGAGTAATGAAGAAATCAAATCAGAAAACCTGAACTAGACGTCTGGGCTTCAACTCTACTGATTGCTGGGACACACCATAGATGACACTAACAGGACAAACTCAGAAGCACATTAATGCCTCAGTATTCTTGCTCCAGTAATTGCTTCTCATGTGATTTCAATAAGATATGCAAACTATCATTGACTCTTCTTTCCTTTCATCACATACCATTTAGCAACAAGTTTGGATAAATATGCCTCCAAAATATACTATAGATCTGTCTATCTTATAATCACTGTTGCTCTAGTTGACTTCCTCTTCTCCCCACTTCCACTCTATTGCTTTAAGGTCCATTTCCTACACAGAAACCTGAATGAGTTCTTTTAAACTCCAGTTAGTCATCTATATTAATGCTCACTAAAAAGCCTGAATGAGTTCTTTTAAACTCCAGTTAGTCATCTGTATCACCCTCACTAAGGTCTGGGACAATTACAGAAAGATTTTAAGGGCCAGAACAAAGTGAAACAGCATCCTTTGAACATGACTAGATCATTGTTCTCAAGAACTCAAGAAGCTGTGGTTGCCTGCATAAGAACTGCACAAGATCAAACCAGTCGATAGTCTAGCATGGAGGCAGGAAGAACTCTTTAGTCTCCACCCCAACCGAGAAGCTGTGCACAGCTGATAACTTTGGAGAAATGGAGAGTCTGTTTCCTCTAAGACCATAGTTCTTGGTAGGTCCACCATGCTCCAGTGGATTGCTCCATCCATGAGTACCTGAGTAGCACAAATTGTCCTCATCATATTTTTTTGTCAAAAAAAGATATAAAGTTGAGAAAGAGGGTGTAGAGGTGGAGTTAGGGGCAATAGTGTACATGAATGTGATCAAATTACATTCAATAAAATTCTTAAAGAATTACTTTACCTTTTTTAACTTCGCAAAAAGAAAGAAATAAAGGACTGGATTATGCTCTTTCCGCAGCTCAACTCCCCAAAATGATTCTCCAAATGTACCACTGACTCTGAGAATTTACTTCTATATTTTAGCATTTCCTCTCTATGTGGATTTTTTTTTCTTCTTCAGCTTTCCACAGTTGATCCTGGTTCAGAGCCCGTTTTGTTTCTCTTTTCTTGGAAATTATCCACAAGGGCAAGTAGTTGGCTTTCTCTGTAGCTTTTATTTTTTTGTGTAATATTTACTAGTTCTTCTTATAATATTTAACAGCAACTGTAGGTTTGGTTCTACCAAGTTTTGGTCTAAATGATTACTTGGATCCACCATGATGTGGTAGGATAAGGTTAAGGAAAGCAAATGGGTTTCCTTCTTCCTACAGAGATGTATTATGGGGCCAGGCCTAGTGCTAGATACTCAGTGGGTATTCTGTTGTTTCAATACTCATGACACTTGCCAAATGTTGTCCTAGCTGACCTTCCTTGCCTCAGAGAGATTCAGGGTGAGTGAAAAATCAAAGATCGAACAATGCAGTTAAAATATATTTTTTCTTGCTGAAGGGTTGACTTTTCCTTTTTGCCTCTTTCTTCCTTTTTTTTGTATTCCCTCTCTCTGCAGTCATGGTACTGAATCATAATGAGGAGATGAGCATTGAACGCTTGGGGTTATTTTTAGGTCATTTCTTCTGAAACTCATTGCAAGTTCATAGCTCTCTAATTTCCTGTGGAGGGCTATGGAGGTCATGGAGGAAAGTCAGAGATGATTCTTCATGTCTGTGTCATTCTTAAAACTTGGTTCCATCAGCCATGGAGTTCATTGTGTATTGCAGTGCTCATCAGGATTCCAGGCTGCAAGCCAGTGCTTGTAGGTGTGAATAAAGCACCTTCAAGTTGTTGGGAATTCTAACAAGAGAAAGATGAACTGTGCATGGACTGCTTGGGAATTGAGCAGCCCAGAAAAGCTGACGATTTTGCCACTGTATCTGGTTTTTGTCTTTGATTTGGTGGTTATCTGTATTCACCTAGAACTCAATTTTTCCCATTAGCATTGCAAAAAGAGCAGTCCTGCTAACATGTGGAATATGGG
Organism: Bramus lutescens; assembly: GCA_001685075.1. Classification (NCBI taxonomy): domain Eukaryota; kingdom Metazoa; phylum Chordata; class Mammalia; order Rodentia; family Cricetidae; genus Bramus; species Bramus lutescens. The sequence goes on from LOEQ01000273.1 coordinate 38,055, forward strand.
ATTTATAGATAAGTTCCCCCTATAATATTCCATGAGGCATGATAAAAGAATATATAAAATATTCCATTACATTTATCTGTTTTATTTAAAACCCTAAAACATGCTGTATTTTCACCTAATGATTTCCTAAGATTTTTGTATATTTTTCTGTCAATGATTGTTGAAAAGTTTTAGTATAATTCAGTGAAGCTTCAACTATCTTTCATGTATTCACCCAAACAGTCAATAAAACCAAGACTCAGAAATTCATTCCTTGTCACTTGGAGGTAAAACAAACACAAGAAATCCTCAACCTGTGTGTTTTCTTAGTGTAGTACTCCTACCTGTAGCTTCTTCCTGGGGGAAAATAGTGCTAAATGTTTTTCCAGGCACATCGGTCATGTTATGCACAACATGTGTACCACCTATATCCACTAGACCAAGAATATGTACCTATAACAGCTGCATTCAGTGACCATTATGGAGTCTCATTCATAAGAATAAAAGACCCTGAATTTATGACTTATTGTTTGTCTGGGTATGACCTGATGTTAAAAAGAAGTAATCAGTACTGATAAGAAGTAATCAGTACTGATAAGAGACAGGGAACAGCACAAGAGAATCAGGCACTCATGACCATAGACAAGCTGAGTTCACCCTGACGGAGTGCTGAGAGGAGACTGGCAGAGGTGGGGCAGCGTAACAGATGCAGAGCACATGCTGAAAGAACTTAGTAACCACTCAGATGATGGAGTTATGCTGCATCTCTTGATGGCCTTGAGTGGCCATTCTACACGTGGTCATTATCTCATTCTCTTTCTTGAGATATGGTTCTCGGAAGACAGATTCATTCGTTCATTGAAATCACAACGTGAGGCATATGTGATTTCCACCTGTCTTAGAGCCATCATTAATATTTCTAGTTTCCCACTTGTCATCCTATTCTCAGGTTTTGATGACTTCCTAATGCACTTCTATTATTTATTTATTTATTTGCCCTCGTAAATGAGAGAAGCCAAGCATATGTGCCAAACAATGTGCTTTGCTGGGAGCAGCTCAGACGAAAACAGGTTAAGTTCTCAAAGTGCTTTCACAAGCTGGCAACTCTTTCCGGCCACCACCAGGATCCTTACCACTGGCGAAGCCAGACCTATTCTCCTGCGTTGGCATTACTACCTATTAGACTGTGCTACTGGAAGACAGACAATGCTAGTTATAAAATGTTTTATGAATAACAGCCACCTCCCAGAAGGATGACAGGGCACAAAGTCTTTCATAGCCCTGAAATATTTTATGATCATGGCATCATCCTTGAGGAGCCTCTGTGGGCCGGGACTCCTTGCATTGGCCAAGCATCCCAGGGTGTCAGTAGGCAGAGTCAGCAGACTGTCATACTCTGAGGGAGGAAGTCACAGGGAGAATATGGAGAGTACCATGTTGACTCATGTGAGGCAGATGTGCCCTTCTTCTATTGCTGCTACGGAATTTTCTATCAGAAGTCAGTTATAGCTGTAGTACACAGGGGATTTCCGGTAAAAGGGGGGAATGCCTCATCTATGCTGCTGGCATGCAAGAATCTCTGTGTGGAAGTCTGTCTTATGATCATCTCTTACTCAAGGACTCCTAAGAGCAGCAGTCAGACCTGGAAGAGCCAAGACAAGGTGACTTGAGTGGTGTGAACAGCCCAGTATCAATATGAGTCATCAGAATCTAAAGCAAGGCAGAAGGGTCTTAGCCAAGCTGGTCAGAAAGGCACAGATAGTGTACTGTCACCTGGCAGGGCGCTTGTCATATGCTTCTCTGGGAACCTGGAGTCAGTAACGGACTTTTCAGGCCATTAGTGTTTAGGGCCCGAAGACTGAGGCAGAATCAAATAGAGGCACTGAGCCCTGACTTCCATTTTTACTGGGAATTTGCTATGCGTTTGAATCAGGCCTTTTATTACAACACAAGTCCTGCATTTGGCTGGGTTGCAAATTCCCTTTATGTATGACAAATGTGGTTTGTTGTTCCTTCTGAAAAAACAGGGTGGGAAAGATTCAAACCCGATTTGAAACCAGTGTAGTTGGACAACTAATGGGGCACTGTGTCATCCTCCTGCGTCTTAACAAATGGCTTTGACTATGACCATTAAAAAATGGCTATGATTTTTCACTGGCTGATTTGGTTTGAATGAGTAAATTATTTTTATTTCATTGCATTAACTGCCAGAACATTGAATGAGCCGATAAGTCCCTCATGTTGCCGAGCAGCAGAGAACTATTATTCGGAATTGAATTTTTATTGATTTTCGTGTGCTACAATGACTTTTCTAACATAGTAGCATGAAAGGAAAATGAGAAAAAGGCCAAATAGGGCATGGGGTGAGGAAGAGGTAGCTGTTGTGTCCTATGGGCCAGCCTAAAATATGCCACTTTGGTGCAGGTGCGACTGACTCTGGTTGACTCATTGCTGATTTATATGATTTATAAACAAGACACGTGCCTGGCTTCCTCACCTCCTACTTCTCTTCCCTACCCCTCTTACTGTGGCTCTAGTCATGTTGAGACTTGTTGACATTCAGCTGTAGAAATGGACAGGGTAACAGAGTACAGGGTAAAGTTGCAGGAACAGAAAATGCAGTGACTTGGTTTATACTGATGGTTTCACACATGGGAATGTCACACACACACACATACACACATGCACACGTATGTGAAAAAGACAGTGGATAAGTACATCGTTTTAATAACAGTCTTGTTATTAAAGATGTGTTATTAAGGACATCTGCCCATGTTTTCTTCATCCTCTTCACTTCTGAGAACATTATCAAGTGACAAGAGCTGAAATGGAAACTTATAAATAACTTAATTAATTCATCCTATCATTTAACAAATATTCATCAGGAGACAGTACATGCCATCCCAGGTACCAAGGTGTATTGCCTTCCTTACTGGAACAAAATGCCTACAGACAGATTTATTTTAGCTCTATTTTAAGGCAAGGAAGGAATGGTGACTGAGGCCCAATTGTGTCTGGGAATTAGGAAGCAGAGAGAAACTTGAACTATTACTCTCAAACTCCACCTTTAGGAGTTCTGCCCAAAAGCTCTCACATCCTTTCTAGACAGTACCACCAGCTAGAGTCTATGTGTTCAAAGACATGAACCTGGGGTAGGGGCGACCTGCATCTAAAGCAAAACAGAGATGCGACAGCAAGTGAAAACAGTTTTCCCCCAGCCCCACCACTAAAATAAAATTGGAAGAGTGCTTGAATTCATGGGTCACTGAGTTTTGAAGGCTATGTAATCTTAGCTTCTGTCTTTGATAGATATGGTGAGAGTGAACCTCCAGACAAGTTGTGGGGACGCTGCAAACGGTGGGCTTGTTTTTTTCTAGTGTTTGGTGTTTGAAGGTATGAATGTATCTGATCATCCCAGAAATGTTGCCAAATGCAGAGACATTAAAAGTAATGGCAGCCATAATCACTAAGAAGTAAAGGTTTTAAATGTTAAATAATTTTGTTTTAGGGCTTCTTCTATATCAGAGATTAGTCTCAACCAATTTCCTGTTTACAACTAATAGTTTTATCTTCTTTAACCACATCTAAAATATTTAAGGTTGTACACCATATATGTAGTTCAGTTAATTTTATTTGCAATAATAACATAATTATTATATGAATCACAACTAATGATGAGACCAAAAGGTAGAAATATATTCAGACTCTGCCTCATCAATTAATACTGATAGAAGAAATGTCAGAAGATTATCCTTCTCCAGTTCAAGAGAGGTAGCAATGAAAGGATTTTTTTAGAGATTAGAAATGAAAAGAGAATGATAAAATGGAGGCAATAGTGAAAGTGAGTGTGTGTTTGTGTGTGTGTGTGGTGTATGTGTGTATATCCAACCATGTATGGGTTGTAAGCATACATATATGTAGAAATCAGAGGATAGCCACAGATCATGTCCCCTCTGTGTCTTCTGACTTTGATTGGAAACAGGCTTTCTAGATGACCTAGGACTTTGCCAAACAGTGTAGGCTAGTTTGCTGGCTTCCCTTCTATCTCACTGTCCCTGGAATTATTATAAGCTCGTGCCCCATGCCTGGCATTTCCTGTGGGTTCTGCAGATCAGCACTCAGGTCCTCCCACTTTCAAGGCCAAGCACTTGATGACTGAGACATCTCTCCAACCCTGAAGAACCACGATTTAAATCAATGAAAACCAGACAATATCAATTCAGCCTAGAATGTATTCTGTAAGATGGTGAGATCCTCCCTTTCAGCTTGAATCCTTCTCAATGAAACGTCCCTCCAGGCACTCAATTGAGTCACTGGGCTGCCTCTGAGGACCCTCTTCCTTCTTTGCCTCTTTCTCATCACTCTGCCTCTTAATTGCTTGTGTACTGTCTACTTTTGCTGTGAGAGCATGTGCAGTAAGTGGGACAGGATGCTGTATGGCACTTCTACTAAAATGCCTTCACTGTTCAACAGGGTCCAGTCCCTACTCAACAGTGTGAAGGAAAGTCGCTGTGGCACATTTTTCTGAACACTGTTGTCACACAAAGGGAAGGGCTACCCAAGAAAGAGTTTTAATTTTCAATTTTGTACTGTCATAGAGAAGTAGGTATATTCTGTAACAAGTACATATTTGCCTAGTGATTTTTCTCCAATATTAATAAATATATATTATATAATATATGTATATATATTATTGAGATACTATGCTATATTGTTTAGCATTTCATTGTCTATAAATTAAATCTTAAATACCATGACCTTCGAATCTTTCATTTCTGCATAATATTTCATTGTGTGAATGCATTAAATGATATTACCTATTCCCACATTATTAAAGATTCAAGTTTTTACCTGTGATTCAGTGAGGGTTTGAGGCACCATTAGGCCACACACATTTTTCTCCACATAGTTCTCTAATCATTTTCATAGCTGTAATTGTAGGATTATAGAGTTGTATCAGTGAAACTTTAAAAATTATAGTGTTACTGCAATATCCATAGAACATGTGATTCTCTTAAATATAGAAATCAATGGTCGTGAGTACAGTCACAGATCTATAACCATCATCCAGGGCAATTTTAGGTGTTTTTTATATTAACCAAACGGTTATTATTAGTCTTCTTCCCTCACTCAAATTCAGCCCCAGCTGACTCTTAACCTATTTATTTACTTTCCAACATTACCACCTATTGTGGCTATTTCAAATAAATGGAATCATACAATATATAGCCTTTGGTGAATAGCTATATTCAATTAATATGGATTATACATTTAAATTTTAGCCATGTCATAGCATGAATTTAGTATTTTGCTTGTATTGAAAAATAATATTCTATTATAGGCCACATACTCTTTATCTGTTTCTCAGATAATTTCCATATAATTGGACCTTGAAAAATAATTTGATCCATTTACAACTTGTTCTTCATACACACCTGGTCTTTTCTTCTAGCAATATTCAAGACTATTGCAGCCAGATATTATTTCTAACTGGGGAATTAAAATAAAGAAACAAATGAAACTGTTTCACTTGGAAGAGGAAAGAGATATGTTGATAGTTGCTAAGCTAGCATTTCTGAAATAACTGTTGATGCTATACTGACCCATTGCTTATCTTTAGCCATTTGTGTCTTCTCTCTTATAAATGGTTTCCAACCCCTTTGTCGTTTTATCTCAGCATATCTGCAATTTTCATTGTGCTTCATAAGAAATTTTTTAACTTATTAAGGCCATTAACTTCACAGTGATCTGTTTGCAATGCTTTAGGAAAAATAATTTTATTTTTAACTAACTACCTGTCAATCAGTTTCTTGATGGCTTATTCTTCAAGTTAAAAGAAACCCCCCTTTTCTTAAGGTTATGAAGATATTTTATTACTGCTACTAAAATGTTTTTATTACTATGGCATTTATTTTAGTATAAAGCAAGACATACACCTACATTTTTTTCTTCAGAAAGGTAATGACTCATTTTAATACCTTTTCCCACTTAATTTATCATGTACTAAATTATACTTTTTATTTGAGTGCCTCTGAAAAATGTTCCACTTAATAATTAATTTGTATCTGATTTATGATAAAAATCATCCCATATTAATTATCATAGCTTTATCACAGGATGTAGTCATATGTAAGACCTTAACCCTATTGTATAGCCATTGTGCTTGAGACGGGTTTTTATGTATTAATATTTAATCTTTATAAAAGCTATTTGTATCCAGGTTTAGTCTTAAAAAGCAGGAGGCAGAGGCAGCTGGGTCTCTGTGAGTTCAAGGTTATCCAGGTCCATAAAGAGAATGACAGACCATACAGGGCTACATAGTGAGACCCTGACTCTAAAAATAAAAAGCTATGTTGGGAAGTGATGGTGCCTACCTGTAATCCCAGCATTTGGGAGGCAGAGACAGGTGGATCTCTGTGAGTTCGAGCCCAGCCTTCTCTATAGAGTGAGTCCCATGGCAGGCTCCAAAGCTACAGAGAAACTCTATCTCAAAAAGAAAGAAAGAAAGAAAGAAAGAAAGAAAGAAAGAAAGAAAGANNNAAGAAAGAAAGAAAGAAAGAAAGAAAGAAAGAAAGAAGGAAAGAAGGAAAGAAAAAAAGAAAGAAGGAAGGAAGGAAGGAAGGAAAAAAGAAGGAAGGAAGGAAGGAAGGAAGGAAAGAAAAGGAGAAAAGGCTGTATGTAGTATGAATTATTATCCTATTATAGGTGCAGAGACTAAGGCAAAGAGAATTTAAGGTATTTGTTGAATGAAGGTGTTCATAGTGTCATGTTAGATTCGAACACAATTTCTTGATCTCAAATTTTAATGTATCTTAAATGCCCTATTTTAGCTTCTTAGTTGTTATTTCCTTTTGATATCACAGAACTTGAATTAGAAATTCTTAAAGACGAATATTGCTTCTGGACCTTCTGGTCTGTCAGCTCTACAGTTCCCTTATTTTGTGCAGCAATCCATTTGTTTTACGTGTCTGGAGATAGTTTGCCCATTATTAGAACTTGTGTGGGTCCCTGTGTGTATCTTTCTAGATCTAGAAAAACTGCTGTTATTTAGATTGTCTCTTCAGAAACTAATTAGTTTGCATGGCCTGGAGTGAGAGTCCTAGATAGAACAGGAGGCATTGGCTGCTTTATCAAAGAGTCTATTTCTGTAATTTTGAATATGTTCAGGGACTAGTTGGGATCTATATGTGGATGCAACCTCCTTGGGAGGACAGGCCAAGCGCCAGACTTGGGTTTGAAACAGAAAAACCTAAAATCAAGGGTTTTCTTATGTGAAGTGATACCTGGCTCTTGATGGGGTACCTGTTAGTACTGATGGATTCATCATTGTAGTCCTTATCTGCCCTTCCCCCTTCTGTTCCTCTGTCTTTAATTTTTTATCTATACCTTGAAGAATGATAATGCATTTCCTGATGGACTCTTCAAATGATTCCAAGTATTATTGGGATGCAAAAGCAGGATAACTTGGTCCTCACTTGGATCTGATTCTTCCATATGAAATCTGCTAGAGATCCCCCAATACCTTCTTTGTAGGAAATAAACAGATCCCAGTGTCAGTAAAGGGTATTCCATTGAAGGAAAAATGGCCTCATTGAGGTTGTCTTTCTGCCTGCTGATGCAATTAGTATAAAGTAAGGGTAACCATTTATTACTGTCATAGTTAGGATTTGACTGCTGTAAAGAGACACCATGAACAGGCGACTCTTAAAAAGGAAAGCATTTTAATGGGGCTGGCTTACAGCTTCACAGGTTTAGACCATTATCCTTATGGTGGTATGCAGGCAGACATGGTGCTGGAGAAAGAGCTGAGAGTTCTACATCTAAATCTGCCACCCTACCTAACAGTGCCACTCACTATGGGCCAAGTGTTCAAACACATGCATCAATGGGAGCCATTCCTGTTCAAACACCACAATTACCATTTTCATTTGTGCTGGGTAGAGACAAGAAGCATTATCAGAAGAGTATATTGAAATTCCTGCTGTTATAGTTTTGTGGCTTACTTGGTTCAACACGGAGAATGAACGACAGCAAAACTCAGATGATCATTTGCTAGCACGGGATAAGACGCCTGTCAGCAGATAAATTGACCAAGGAGGTGGGAAGCAATGGGGAGGACAACACAGTAATCATGCCATCCACCTGACAGCTCTTTCCAGTACCACCCTGGCATCTTGGCTGTTGAACTCCCTTTCATTCCTGTAGATGAGTTTTGAAATAATTCTGAGCAGTGAGGCCCTTCTTGAAAGAGAATTTCAGCTCAGCACTCTCTTGAATGACAGCAAAACCTGTCCTGCACTGGGATTGTGCTTCAAACAGACTTCCAACTCTGGACTTATTCACTCCCTTTGTGCCTTACTTTTGTTGACAGTTTAGTGAGTCCATTACACGGAGAGCCAGGAGATCTGAGCCACTAGGTCAATTTAAAGACCTTGGACAGAAGGAAGCTGCCTCTATGACTCAATTCTGGACAGCAAAGAATGAGAAGGCGGATCTCCATTCCAGAGACGTGAAAAGCCCTCTGAACATACAGATGCTGTTCATCTCTGGGAGCAAAAGCATTCAGAGAGAAGTGAATATGTGCATGGCTGAACTAGTTATTCATCGAGTGTTTTTTGACTTGCTAAAAGCAAGTTTAATGTATTTATACAATTTATAAAGATGTAACTTTCTGGAGCTCTGCTCTTTACAGAGGACATATTTCATGTGATTGTAAGCACCGAAGAAAATTAAATCAATAAATCCACAGGCTATAATTTGAGATACTCCATTTGAAGAAAGAAGACGTTGTTGAAGAGGGAGGAGACAATGCTTTCATGGAGGAGGGATTGTAGACAACCTTCCCTGGCTCAGCTGTCCTGCGCATCCAGGTGACAGGAGAATTACCTTGTTCAGGAAGAGCATCAGAGGGTTGTGCTGACACCTCCCAAGAAGCCAGGGCCAGCTGCCTACCCTTTACAAAGGCAGAGGCGAAAGCTATGCAAATGAAGCTGGCGCTTTCCCAGCTGCACTGTCCTCTTCTCCTAGCAGGCTGTGCTGGTTGGCAGTGGGGCTGAGTGTCAGGAAGCAGATGAGTTTTCCCCTCTCGCTGGCACTGATGCATTCTGTGACCACTGGCAAGCCAATTAACCTCCACAAGTGTCACCTCTCCATGTGTAAAAGGTTAATAGTGCGACTTGTTTGCAAAGTGCCTGGAGCCCTGTATGAAGGGCACTGTCCTGCATACCCAGCATGGCTGCTTGACTAGAGGGCCTTGCGTTTCTTAATTATATGTCCGGTTGGGTAGGTTATGGATTTTTGTTGTGACTGGCGATGGCCCTTTCTCCCTTGTTACAAATAAAAAGACTAATAGGTGATCTCACTCTATTACTGTCTTCTACAGCTCCCCAGAGGGTTAAAGGAATGACAGAGGTTACAGATTAATAATGTATTCTTTGGCGAACAAAAAAATAATCATATGCATCTCAACTTCATAATGGCTGAGGACAGTAATTTATTAGGCCAAGTGTTTCATTGGATGCTGAACAGATAAAGTTGGCAAACACTCATGAAATTATGAGGATTTTTTTCTTGTCTCCTAATAGTTTTTCTTCCTTCATAACCATATGGTGGTGAAACTTTTCTTAAGGTACGTTTCAGATGCATTCATGGAGTATTGGCAAAGCGAGACTCTGAAGTGTCAGAGAGTGACATATTTGTGTGTATCTAACTTTTGACGTGAAGCTTGCTGTTTCATTGTATTGTGGCCGCATGTGAGTAACGCCAGTCCTAGCTCAAAGTGGCATACACATTGTCTTGTGCTTCTTTGCAGATCTGCGGAAAAACTTTGAACAAGATCCACAAGGCAGGGAGGTGCCTATTGAAGGCATGATTGTGTTGCATTGCCGCCCACCAGAGGGAGTCCCTGCAGCAGAGGTAAGAACTCCACGATGAGGAGTCAGGCCTTTCCTCATTGAGAGGACAGAAACCCATGTGGCCAAGAGGGGAAAAAAGAACCTAGGCCGGCCATTCTTCCTGTCTGGTCTCCCTTGCAAGACATAGTGAAGAAGTCATGGTGGGGAAAGCTAAGGATGAAACGTGCCTCTTGGCAACATTCCGATTAACATGCAATTCTTGCTAGGCTATGCTCTTGATTCCGAGGACCAACCTTGGTGGTGTCTGCCCTGTGTTGTGTTAGGACTTCCTGTTTTGTACAGTGCCTGTGGGACCCCTCTGTGCATTAACAAGGAGCCCTGTTTGGAAATGTTCCTGGAGAGGGGAAGGGTTAGTGTCTGTTCATTCTTCACTTGCTTACACAACAAGCATCTTCTGAACATCTGGTATGCTAGAGTCTCTGTGTGGCTATGGTATACAGTGCAGCCAGTGTGAGCATCTAGACTCCAGAGTCACCATGGCTTTGGAGTCCAGACATGTTTGCTAGAACCCCCCAGCATACTAGGAAGCATATGTTTGACCAGGAGTGGCCTGGGGTCACAATGAAAGCTTTCTGAATCCTTGATCACTCTTAACATATGTTCTAATTGACTAGTAACTTAATTACTGGGAGCAAACCTAAGAGTGAGCAGGAAGGCTATTGTTCACAGGATTTTAGAAAATAAATGTATACCATTATCCTGTATTCAGCAGTAACTGTTCCAGCCATGGCTCTTGAGTGTGAATCTAGGAACCTGGAATTCCTTCGGTGAGAAGCAGAAAGAAAGACTTATAGAAGAAAAACAAAAACAAAGAAAAAGAAAATCAGAAACATCTGTCGTCTGTCTTTGCTAAAATACCTGTATTATTTGTCCTGGGAAAGAACAAAGGAAGAGAGGGAATGAACACACATGTGCACGCGCACACATACCCACACAGACACTTGCATATTTAGGCAGAAATCCTGCTGGATGGATGCTACTCAGGCTCAGATGGTCTGCAGAGGCTCAGATGGTTTGCAGAAACGAAGTAAAGGAACTTGAAAATTGAAGTGAGCGTACCATGCATGATATGAAATAATTAGAAATGAAAATGCTTATTTTTAAATTTTTACTTGATGGAGAACCAAAAGATATCAATCTTCTACCACTTTCTTACATACAGCAATGTTGTGTGTCCCATCCCGTAATCAGAGCACTCCATTCATAAGAGACTGTGTCATGTTGCTTAGGGCTTCCTGTGTTCCCATGGGTCTACCCGCCATGCATATCATCCTCTGCAGCTCCCTTGCTCACCTTTGGGAATCCCACCTTACAAATAGCTCAGCGCAGATGCATGCAGCCTCTGCAGACCCTGCAAACAGAAGGTAGGCCCAGGTGGGAAAGAGGCTGATGCCCACTGTTAGCATTCTACCTGCAAGAAGTTGTATATTTAGATATTTAGATGTCTAGGAGTCGATTTTTATGGCCGGGGGAAGCTTAGTTGTTTCCCTGGTACAGCCTTGGCCTTTGAGAGGCAGGAAAACCAATATCAGATCAATGACCTTATAAAGGCCTCACAGCCATGTATGGTCTCTCTTCCACATCTCTTAAGAGATCTCTGAAGTACTCGTGGTAAATGTGCATGCTTCTGCCTTACAGGGTCCAGCAAATGATCCTTCTGTTATCACAGCCACTGTTCTGTATGTACTGCTCTGCAGCCACCCCTTCTTCCTCTCGTTTTCCCAGATGTACCAGCCAGGCTTCCACCTCAGGTCCCTTGCACGTGCTGGGTTCAGCAGTGAACATCTCAGTAATTCTCCCTTTAGGGCCTATGCAAACATCACCTGCTTAATGTGGATGGCTGTGGGCACTATGGAAAATGTCATCCTCACCCTCCACACGTACCCTTCTCGGTCCCTCTCCCTTCTGTTTGTCTCTTTGTCTCTTGTCACTCATATTGTATCAGACTTGATTGTTCTCTATTGTCCTACTGGAACTGAACTTGTATAAGGAGATCTTTTGTGTGTGTTACCCATCCTGTGTCACCCGAAAATGAAATGGGCTCACGTGACTGTTACCAAAAGGAAGGAAGTGACAGATAATGGCAAAGCTGTAAAGAAAATGGATTCCTTGCATACTGGTGGTAAAGATGTAAATTTAGTCCAGCCACTAGGGAAAACACTAAAGAAGTTACTCAAAAACAGATAGATAGATAGATAGATAGATAGATAGATAGATAGATAGATAGATATAGGTATAGATATAGATATGACTGCTGTGTGACCCAGAATTTCACTATGGGACATATATCTAAAAAACTGAAGTCAGGATACCTACAAGATATCTACACCTCTTCATTTTCTGAATTCTAATCATAGTAGCAGATGTATGGAGTCAGCCCATGTCTGTCAGCAGACGATTGAGAAAGGTAATACGGTTCATGTAATGTGACATCAGTACTCTTCAGCCTTTACAAAGGATGCCATTCTATTCCTAACAAACATGCATGAGCCTCTCTGACATGTCACATGAAATGAACAGGGGATAAGATGATTAGTTACTGCATGATTTTGTTTCCCTGTAGAGATTGAGAACATAAAGCTCCTTGTAGAGTAGTGACTATCAAGAGTTTGTGGGAAGTCAAAGGATACAGGATTTCATTTGAGAGGAATAGGTTCAAAAGCCCTGTTGGGCAGAGTGGCTACTGCAGTTAATAACAATGACTGTGCTCTTGAAAATTGATATAACAGACTTTAAATGTTCTCATAAGAACATAATAAGCATGTTAGCTAATGGACATATTAGCTCAGTTTAGCCATGCCGCTATAAATACATATTTCTTAACAACATGCACATGCACATATGCACATGTAATTGTACATACATACACTTTATTTATCAAAAAAGAAATTAATCCTTAAAGACACAAAAGGGCTTATCCCATCAAGATGCTCAATATTTGTTGAATAGGAATGAGCCTAGCCTCTTGTCTCTGTCAATGGGAATTGGAAGGCCTGTCAGACTCGTGAGTAGATTGTTTGTCTCTGGTTTTGCTTGGTACTAGGTCCTAGCAGCAAATGACTAGAACATTCCTCATCTGTATTTGGAAGGTATTATCAAAACAGAAAAAAGAAATGGAACCAAACAGGGTAAATAATCAAATAAGGTAACATCCCTAGGCAAAGTCTAGCAGGCTGTGAAAGTCTCCGCATACATCCTCACACATGGCTGAAGCACCTTCATAGACAAGGCAGGCTCCTAGGCTGTGCAGGCTTGGTGAAGGATTCCTGTGCAGGAGGCTGCCATCTAAAAGCAAGCAGCTCCCCTGTCTGGTTGTATGCTTAAAAATATTAGACTTGACTCAGTGCTGCAATGCATACTCCTCCATCTTCCTAACCCAAGATCTTGTCCTGCAAGTGAAATAAGGTATATCCTGTAGCCAGTGCTCAATCCATTCTCTCCCTTCATTTGCTTCAGATGGAGCTTTTCAGCTGCAACCCCAATGAGCAAAGCAGAGCTACTCAAGCCCAATGAGAAGAGTGTTTGGAAGAGGTAGAAAGGAAGGGAGACTGTAGTTTATTACCTTCCTATCCATTTGAAAACCAGAGGCATTCACTTCCTTAATTCATTTCCCACAATTCCTGTCACAAATAACCACAACCCAGAAAGCTTAGAATGATAGTATTTTGAGGTAGGAGTTGGAAGTCCACTTTGGCAGGTCGTTTTCTCCTGGGAATGCTAAAAAGGAATCTGTCGTAGGTTTGTCTTCTAACTTCTGTGGCTTGAGAACAATCCCTGGTTTCTTTGGCTTGTAGACACATCACTTCAGTCTCTGCCTTTACCTCTGTGTGACCTCCTTTCTGTATCACTGGGGATCTGAATCCTCCTGTCTCTATAAAAACACCACCCAGTAGACTGTGTTCTGCTCCAAATCCACTATTGCCTTATGTTCATTTTATGGGTCACAAACATTTGTAAAGACTAAACTTTCACATGAAAAGAGAAATGGAATCCTTATTCAGCTCAGTGTGCTTTCCACTTTTTGTTTGACTAATATAGTGTTTGTACAGTATATTTTAGAGTTAAGACAGCTGAAACTAGTTACAAGTCTGATTTAAGAAGCAGTGTGGACTGGAGGATGATTACAAACTGATTCTGGAGTAAGAGGGACCAGAGCTTTTGTTTCTTTGGTTTTATATTGGAGGTGGCTAGGGGGAAGTTTCTGTTGTAGGTAAGTAGACTGATGCACCATCCAGGCCATTATTTCTAGCATCACCTTGATGCAGGGAGGCATCCCCCTTGACTTACGGAAATGACAGTTGAGCTACAGGATTCTCAGCCCAACACTCACAGCTCCTTTGATTTTCATTAGTAAAACAGGTAGATGTTATTGTCTCATATGTCTGTATTTTTTGTGTGTGGAAATATGGAAGAAGAAATATGGCAAAGGGAAAGAATGGTGACTATGTCTGTGTATCTGCACTGCTCTCGTCTCCCAGGGTGGACATCTCTGCCAGTGTCTGTTGAGTGGTTTTTAGATCAGAAGAGTATACTTGTTGATCTCATAGGAACAGATGGTCCTATAGTGAATGCTAGGGTACTGTGTTAGGAAACTGGTCAGTCATGTGATTAACATTGTGAAATATTGTCATAGTTATTGTCTTACTATTTTGTGGTGGTGAACAAACACCGTGACCACAGCAACTCTCCTAAAAGAAAAACATTTAATTGGGGCTTTTCTTAGTTTCAGAGGTTTATGTCCATTGTCATCATGTGGGAGACCAGGCAGCATGCAGATGGATATCATACTAGAAAAGTAGCTGAGAATTCTACATCCATAGGCAGCAGGAAGAGAGAGACTCTGGGCTTGGAATGGACTATTTTGGAACCTCAAAGTCCGCCCTCAGGGACACACTTCCTCCAACAAAGCCACACCTCCGAATGCTTTCAAATAGTTTTACTTTTGGTGACCAAGTATTCAAATCTATGAGGCTGTGGGGGCCATTCTCATTTAAACCACCACAGTTTTTGACCCACAGCAGGCCAGGTGCTATCTCACACCAACAGTTGGTTCCTGTCCTGAGCCTTCTGCAGGACATGCGATGTCTTCACTGAAGGGAAATGTGCTTTCTGGGACGCTGGTCCATTATGGGGATTTGTCCTTCAGTGGCCTAGGTAATCTCCCACTGAGTTTACTGCAAGCCACTCTGGGGCATGGCTAAGTCTCACTTGCAGAAGACATGTATTAATACAATGACCTTTCTTGAGAAAGTCTTTGCAGCCAACTCATCTACTTGATCAAAATATGTAGTTTGTTTAAGACTGTAAAGCCTCCACTAATGGGGCATGTTCCTATTCCAAACATTGTGTTTAAAGATTTTGAATTATTAGAATGGTACAGGATTTTCAAGACTGTCTTACAATAACTGGGTCAGACCTTTCAGATTATTAGTCAAGACTTGTCTCTAACACCGAAGTTCAGACCTGAGCTGTCCTTCCTGGAATTGTTTTCACTGTTCTAGTTTTCTGTGTTTTTCTTTTGTTGTTGTTGTTTGATTCTTGGGACAATATATTTAGGAGGTTTCCCTAAGCCTTTCTGAAGCTGAGAGCCCTGAGTCAATGAGAAGCAGAACTCCTACTGTGTTTCTGGACATTCTACTCTTGACCCTGGATGTGCTGTGCATGCGCTGTGTCTCTGTAACAGTAATCTGGGAGTGAATCAAGGACCAGAGTACAGAGAGGTAAAAAGTCTGGAACTGAGTGTCAAGGAGCCTGGGACATCACATGCTAGGAACCTTCCTCAGTGGAAGGAGACAGGGTGATGCTATAATAGGCTGTATGAAGGAACAGAATGCCCATGGTGAGCTTAAACAGGCATTGAAGGAGAAGAAGAGCCTGTAGAGTCAATTCCATACTCATTGTTATTTTAACTGTTGGGTCATGCCCTCAACAAAAGGAGTTGTCAGAAAAGGCTGGCTTTTGCTCTAAGGGGCACAATGTGAAGTCCAGATCAGAGGGTTCTGTCCCTGGTGTTCATAGATGTGCTGTGGAACTGGTAGGACAGATCAAAGACTCTCAGCATGGTACAGCAATGTGGGGCTTCATGGCCCTTAGAATCAAATGCTCACTTGACTTTGTTACGTTCACAGACTGCTGTGACAGGTCACCAGATACCCGCAAGCTCAGAACCTCACTGGGAAAATAATTAAAATAAAAAAAACAATATTTCTTTGTAGGATTGCTAGCAGTCAAAAGAAAAAAAATATTTAGTGAAATTTCTAAAACTAAATTAACAGCAGGCATATTGTTTGTGGTTCTTTCTTGCTTATGTTTTATTATTGATTTGTTTTGTATGTGCATGTGTTTATATGTGTATACAAATATGCATATGCATAAATGTGGAGGACAGGGATGTTGTTTTCAGGTACTCTCTATTTTTTGAGACAGGGTCTCTCATTGGCCTGGTCCTGCCTGGGTAGTCTGATTGTCAGCAAGCTCCAAAGAGCTCCCCATTTCTACCTCCATAAACTCTGGAAAGACAAGTGTTGTACCAGCACAACCAGATTATGTTTACACGCGTTCTGTGGATAAAACTCAGCTCCCTACCCTTGTGTGGCAAACACTGTGTCCACCAACCTTTCTCCTTGGTCTCCACTTCATTGCTTTTAAAACTTAAGGAATAATTGAACCTCAGAAAGGGAAGTAGAGTCCTGCTGTAGTCAGGGAACTAGAGCAAAGTTGCAGTCTCCTGCAATCCACTGCTTTCAGCATTAATGAGGGTTGTTGAGAAAGCCCTCATTCTAAGCCATCACAGAGTTGGCATTTCCCAATAGAAGGGCACCTTGAAAAGTTTCCCTTCTTCCTTCTTTTGTTATGTAGCCCGTGGAGAAATTTAATGCTTGCTGTCGAAGGCCACCTTGTTTTCTACCCCTCCCCTGCAATGTATTAGGTGTAGTGATTTACTATTAGAAAAACGCTGTTCAGCAATTGCTTACTGTAAACTTGAATGCCTTCACCAGACTTATGTAGACCTGACTTGAATGAAATTATTACATTGACCATACATAGTTCTTAGGAAATATCTGAAAAGTGAACTGATGATACCTCTTGCTATCCCAGATTTTAGGATTTCATCCTAATTGCTGCAAGGATTAGAACGTATATAACCATCACAATTACTCCTAACATTAACCTTGGGCCAGTTGTGACTAAAGATAGCAACTTTAGTGGTGGACACTTGTTGTTTTCTTCTTTTCAAAAACAATTCATTATCCCACACTGTACTTTTTTTAACCTGCCCAATTAAATGAAAAATCTATCTTTCATAAAAGTAAGAAATTAGGTCCAATGAAAACCTGACATTTTAATGGCTTTCTACAGATTAAAATTGTAGAGTTCTCAATAAACCCTGATTTACTGATGCTGGCTATAAAATGGTTATTGCTGTTAATAAAGCCTATAAATCTTAACAGGTTATATTTGCCTTGGACAATAAAACTTGCCATAAAGGCTTAGTGTCTGGGGCTAATTCTGTTCACATCAAGGTAAACAGCCTGCTCAAAATTCAGTGTCTTTGAGAATTAAGGCTCTAAAGGTAAGGAGCAGACAGATTCTAGTCCTCAGGCATTGCCTGCCAGGAACTATTTTTGATTTTTAATCTCACCAAGGGGTCACAAATGATATTGGGTTTAGAAAAGTCAAGGTCAAGAGGCTTGTTGAAGCCTTGACATCAAAGTGATGTTGAGGACGAGGATTTGTAATTTGGGCCCAGTGCCAAGTGGGGTCTGCCATTGACTGATGGCCATGAACAGAATGAACTGCCTCTCTTTGATAAAGTCCTATTGGGCTAGGCAGGAGACAGACACCAGAGTAAGCAGTGATGGGGTAGAAGGGGGTTAAAGAAAGGAAATTGTTTTCGAACTGCCTTTCTAGAAATCAAGGATGGCTTATGTAGCCTTGTTGAGCACAATCTCCTCGGACGTTTGTGAAGTTTTGCTGGTGTTTGGGATTTCATTTTAAGTTTCACTTATCTGAAATAAAACTCAAGAAAGTGGTCATCTAGTCACTTTTGTGGTCAGCTCTCAATCAGGTATTCTTGGGAGGATGAGATGGAGAAGTCACAAGTGGGGAGTGGAATTTCTTACTAGAGCATGTGGTCTACTTTCCCAGCTTTGCAAAGATCCAGAAGAACGCACCTCTTCCAAGTCTCCTGGTGGTGTTATGTGCCATGTATTCAAACTCCTTGCTGTTGCTAACTGTCCTTACCCCCATGGCATGTTTGCTTGTTGCTTCTGTCTCCATAGCAACCTAATCTGGCTCTTTAGCTGTCCTGAAGGTTCGGGGCAGGATTAACATTCTTAGGTCATGTCCTTTTCAGAAGAAATGATGAGCACAACAAAGAATCTGAGCATTTCACTATATGTCTTGTCTTATTACTTTAAGGATGCCATCAGAAGGACGAGTTTGGAGAAACACAAGTATCTGGATCTAAAGCTAATCGCTGAATATCTCTTACTTTGTTAAAAAATTAGGGGGAGAGGTACTGAAAACTCATAATGTCCCTTTTCATATTTCTCGTTATTCCTGATGCATACTTGTGAAGATCTGTGCATTATCTATGGTTTCCCATTGTCATGATAATTCTACTCAGATTGGCACCCAGCCGATTATAAGTGAGGTTCCCCTTGCTCTTCTCCCCTGTGAGAATATTCTGATTGAATGGGTCCTTTGTTACTAATGTGCTCACCAGCATAAAACCCAGAAGAGAAGCTATGATATTGGGCCTTTTAAGACAAGAGTTGCCAGATTTGTGTTTAACCTCAATCAAACAGACTATGAAATGAGGATTTTATTTAAAAGAGAGAGAGAGAGAGAAATAAGACTCTTAATTATTGACTAGAGAAGTGTGAAGTGAGGTGCCCACATGCTGAAGCAGTAAGCCTCAGGTATAAATAATTAATCTAATTTGGTGCGACCAGAGCACGGAGAATGTCTAATAGTCCAGATAAACTTTGCTTTGAGGAGACTGACAATGAGGTCCTTTGCAAAAAAAAAAAACGCAATTGATTAGAATGTATAATATTGTAGTAGAAGCCTAATGGCCATTAAAGGGAAAAAAACTGTAGAATTGGTTAAATACTAGTAATTAAGTACCAAGAAATTATTCCTCTGAAAACATTCCTGGAAGAGAGAGAGAGAGAGAGAGAGAGAGAGAGAGAGAGAAATGAAGTTAATATGAGTTGTTTTAAAAGTGAATCTCAGCAACCCAGATACCCTCAGCATTAGACAAATACCCGTGCAAACCTTTGTGCTGCACTGACTTCCACCTCCTGGACTCTGAATGTCCCTTCTCTTGCTAAAGAAAACACTAGGCCCCTGGGGTTTTTTGTTTGTTTGTTTGGTTGGTTGGTTGGTTTGGTTTGGTTTGCTGGTTTATAGCTGTTTTCCCTGTCCTTTGTGTTTTAGATGCCTTGGAGAAAGGGCTTAAACATGGTCATTAAGATGACCGCAGTCATAGACAAAGAGAGAAGCCAAAGATTGCTGGTCTGCCTCCATTTCCTTCAGCTCCCCAGGAGCCACAGTGAGATCTACCCAATCAACCTTCTTTGTTCTCACGTGTTGCTTTCTCTTGGGCTGCTGTCCCAGTGTCCCATGTGTGTCTCATTACTTCCTGTACCCTTGTCCTCCTGCCCATCTCTGACTTACACAATCTTGTGTGGATCCATACTTACCTACGCCTCCTAGTTTTTCTCCACCCATCCCAGGGAACAGCCTGTGGGTCATTCATTAGTTGGTGGGACAGAAACCAGCCGTTAAAAGTTGGAAGGATTTGACTTGGTTTGGGCCCCTAGATCCAGAAGCTGCAGTCAGTTGTCAGCTAGCCTCGTCGCCATGATCTTGCCTTGAGGCAGACCAGTGGGGTGGCGGGAATATGGAATAGATGAGGCTACTCGCTTATGGGAGCTGGAAACAGGGACTAGGAGAAAGGTTTCAAAGGCCTGCTCTCAGTGACTCTTTTCCTCAGTCAGACTCCAACTTCCAGAGTTTCCACAGACTCAAGATGCTCTGCTCAATCCTGATTCTGACAATGCATAATTCATCTATATAATACAGTATGCTTCAATATAATCATTTTCCCAGAGTCCCACCTAAATATTCTGTCAATCAAGGCTTCATCATATCAGCCTTTGGAGGATACTTTCAATCAGTATAATACCCCGGTTGGTCTTTCATAGACATATGTAATTTAGCTGGTGTGAACCACTCAAGCATTTTCTTCTTCCCTCTAAAGGTTTTTATGACATATTGATTTGAATACTTTTTCATTATATTTCTCACTATTGTGTTTAATTTTTCATCCCAGTGTGTCATGGTTGCTCACAGTGATGTCATTTGGGGATAGGAAATAAAATCACTGTTTTCAGGAACACCTCCCACTCCGTAGATAATGCAAACAGCAGGCGTGTGGGGTAGATGAGGTCAAGCAGATGAATTACTGCCAGATTGTGCAGACAGCAAGGATGTTTAATTCTGAGCAGAACTTTACAGTTTATGTTTTCCTTATATCAGCTCATTTGATCCTTAAAGCTCAGCACATGTAGTGACATCTCTGCTTTCTGGAATAATGAATTTAGTTTGGACAGCAGGTGATCCCTTTATTCAAAATACTTGAAACTAAAATGATTTCTGATTTTAAAAGTTTGGGTGTATTTATGTATTATTGCTATTGTTATTATTATTGAACTATATAATGAAATATTGTGGCGACGGGAACCAAGTTAAATATGAAAATCGCTTATGTTTCCTGTTTATCTTATAGCCTAAGATAATTTTGTACGTTATCTTTAATGTTTTTATACGAATTTTTGCTTGCCATGTCAGTGTTCATAAAGTCCTCTACTAAAGTGTCTGGAGAGAGCTCAGTAGATCATTTTCACAGCATGGGTGGCCCTGGTTTCAATTCCCAGTCCACAAAGATGGTTTGCATTTTGGATCATTTTGATTTTTAGAGTTGGAGATTACACCGCTGACTGTATATTCTCACTGGAAACCTGCAATGCATCTCGCCAGTATTTCTCATATAGGCTAATCTTCCGAACAGTTCTCTGAGTGAGGCATGGCAGTTTTATACATAAGGAAACTTACAAGTTCACAAGGTATTAGGCAATTACTCAAGCACATGGTTACTGAGTGAGCCAGTATTGGAGCCAGGATTGGAAAGCCTGACTTCAGAGGCTCTACCTAGAAGAGCCTCTTTGTTGGACAGACATTCCATTCTGTGCATCAGCTAGATAGCCCGTTTGCCAGTCCTTGCCTGACTCAAAGTCTCATTAAAGGTACATAGCTAAGCACCGTGGTGGTTGCTTGAAGGCATGTGTTTCCAAGCCCTGTATACAATTTATTTTCCTATATACATAACTAAGAGAAACCTTAGTTTATAAATAAGACCTGGTAAGAGATTAACAAAAACTGCTAAAAATAAATTAGAACAATTTTAACAATATGCAGTTGTAAAAATTATATAAATATGGTCTTGTTCTCTTAAAAAAAACCCACTTATTTGACAATAGATCTTAGTGACATCATTATTTATTTATTTTCGTTTCCTATTTCGTTGAGAGCTTCCTTCCTTTTCACTTGAGGAAGTGTGCCTTATGGGTTCTCTTTGGCACATTCGAATTGTCAACATCGCTACCCCTGCACTTTGAGTCTGTTGCTAATGGTTAACTTAAACAGTAGCTCCACACTCCTGCGATGGTTGATCTGGTAACTGAGATAACTGCTGGATGATGAATGGGCAGGTGGCATATACAGCCTGGATATATAGGTGGATATATGGATATATA
>LOEQ01000273.1:59784-74440 GCA_001685075.1 Bramus lutescens
TATATATATGTGGATACCCTAGACACAGTGCTTCACTCTCT
Source organism: Bramus lutescens (assembly GCA_001685075.1). NCBI lineage: Eukaryota > Metazoa > Chordata > Mammalia > Rodentia > Cricetidae > Bramus > Bramus lutescens. The sequence continues at coordinate 59,826 of LOEQ01000273.1, forward strand.
TGTCGGGACACAGCTGGAACACCAAGCTTTCATCACTCAGTTTGAAACTCAGGGAATATTTATTTCTGGAGTTGTCCATTTAATATTTTTGTGCATTGGAGCATAAGTAACAAAAGCTACGGAAAGCAAAAGACACTGGCCACGGGAGGGCTATTAGATACGAATATCTATACATATGCAGACTAACTGCATTCCCTCTGTCTTTTTGGGCTGGGGTGCAGCTCAGGGGTTCTTCATTTGATCTCTAGTACCACAAAAAAAGCAAAATATTAAATCCCTAAATTCTATTGCTCATATTCATGATTCAAGGTGCAACCCAAATTGCTCCATTAACAATTATTTCTGCAGTTTGATGGCACTGGATTGTGCCTGCCTTGGGATGTTAAGGATGGCAGGGAACAACTGCTTAGTGCCAAGGATGGGCATGGAGCCGGCTTTAGTAGCAACGCAGACAACTCACAACCAACCAGTCAGTGTTATGATATTTTTTAAAGCCATTCATAAAGAAAGCAAACGTCCTTTTTTTTTTGTCTTTTTCGAGATTTTTCATAATGAAGGTATAGAACTATTTCTCCATCCTAGGTCTTCTTACACAGTTTATCAGCAATGAAATGTCATTATATCTTGAATTATGCAGAAGTAAGGACAGCCCAGGAGGCCTCCCCACACATACCACAGATCTGTAACTCAGCAGTAATGTTCTACGGGTGTGAATCAAGAGCTGCATCCTGGTCCTGCTGAGACAGCACGGGTTTTAATGTTTCTGGGCAGCACAACCCGCACCACCCTGATTCTCTTTGCGAATGCAGGCTGCCTGTGTTTTTCAGCTCATTAAAATGGAAATATGCAATCCCAGCCACACCATCAGCAGCTTCTCCTGGCAGCCCTTTGCCATGGGGTCCTGGGGTCCTCACTGCTCTTTACAGTCTGCTCTGGAAGACATGAGACCCCCTTTTGCTTTTAGTTAATTGTGGGTGACAATAATGAGAACCAGCCCTGTAGACATTTTTTTACATAACTGCCAGTAAAATAGAGTGTGCCCATTTGTCCTTCATGGGTGGTTTAGACGCCTGCAGAATAAGCACCTGCCTACAGGTGCGATTGAGATGCATCCAGCTGATCTTATTACAGGTAGGCTATAATTCTAGAACCTGCTTCTGAAGGAACCCTGGGTGGCCGCTCATTATACCACAAGTCCTCAAGTTTTCTGGGCTCTGTAAAATCTTACGGAGTCATGGTGATCGTCCCTGGGAGCCACCTAGATTCAGCACCACAGTAAGCACATCAAGTGTTAAAGTGACTTCCTACAATCCCCTAGGCTTTGGTTTGCACAAATTGCAATGGCTTCCACCCCACAGATAAAATGCGAACCATCCCAGCCTAGCAACTGCACAGCTCACTTCCCATATAACTCAGGCTCACTTGGCTCTCTCAGTTAACTTTCAAAGAAAAACATCCAACACTCAAAGCCGAACAGCTGATCATGCCCCGCTGTGGTGAATTTTGATTCAAATATAACCCAGTCTCTGTTGGCTCTGTTTTAACTGAGTTGGAACTGTTCTTTTCATTGTTGATTCAGTATTGGCTTGCAGTTCTGGCTTCCTATTCCCCTGCCTGATTCTCTATGGATGTATTTATTAGTTATATGCGGTATCCCTGGGCCTCTATAGACCACCAGCAGTGACCCTTGCTAGTCACAGTGACAGCTTAAACCTCCATTGCTGTCTACAGGATGTTGAGCTGATGGTTGACTTGCTGGCTCAAATGGTTCACTTGGAGCTCACTCTTAGAGGGAAGAACAGTGGGATACCGCAGGAGAGCAAAAACCTATCTCCATTGGACTGTCATTGACAGGAGCTGGTGCTGTACTATGAGAATTATATACTGAGCTAGATTACTAGCCTAGTCCTGCCCTTCGATATTATTGTCATCTCTGCACTGTCAGAAATGCCTCAGCTTACAGTCTCTGGGTCCATTTAGAAAGAACAGGGTGCTATTATACATTTCTGTAGAAAAACATTTGTCTCCCTTTAGAACTCACTTTCTCATGAACTCAGTCCAAGAATAGGAATCATGGAATGGTGTTGGAGGCATATATTGGGAATGAAAGAGAAGGAAATTGATACATCTAGTAAGGAGAAGAGGCTTTGGTATAGATATGGATTCTGACAAGGGCTAAACTTGCTTACGTAATATTTTCTTTGGTACGACAATCCACCAGAGTGATGCAATCCTCACTAATGTTGATTCTCATTACTTGCAGTAGTTTGAGGACTACATGCCAGGCTTTCTGCTAAGCCTTAAATGAGGAAAGTTCTATTCAGCTCCTTTCACCCATTTACTTTTTTTTTTTTTATAGAAAAGGTAATTGAGACTGAGGATAAGGAACATTGAAGAAGTCCCCCAGAATTTAAGATCCCTGGCTCCCTTTGACTTCAAGTGTTTTTGTTTTTTTGTTTTGTTTTGTTTTGTTTTGTTTGGTTTGGTGCAATGTCTTTGTCATTTTCTGTAGGCCAGGAAGTTGCCAAATAAGAGAAGAGATTGTGCAGACATATAAATGCTACCCATGGATTCTTGGCACCATACACCTCAGCATTCCTCACCAATATGAGTCTGTTCTCCATTTGCAGTTTTAGAGCTTGGATTAATGACTATCCATAGCCAGTTATGTGGTTCATTCCTAAAACTGTAATTCTTATCACCACAGATTTCAATTTATTTAATAAATGAGTTCTTTGCCTCCAAGTATTTGGCAATGAATGAGATACATTCTCTGTCCTTAATCAGATCAAGTATCAAATGAATGAGGTAAATATGTAAATAAGAATCTAACAGAGGGCTGGAGAGATGGCTTAGTGGATAAAGTGTGTTCTGCTTTTGCAGAGGATCTGAATTCAGTTCCTAGCACTGACTAGAGGCAGCCCACAAATGCCTGTAACTTCTGCTCCAGAAGCTCTGACTCCTTTCTTTGGCCTGTGAATGCACATACATCCACATACCCATGTACAAACACAAACACATACACATAATTAAAAATAAATTCTTAAGAAATGAATGTGACAAGGACTATTACCCATAAAGATAGTAACAATAAGATGGAAGGGATATGTCAATTTCTACTGACCAAGACTTCTCATGCATGTTTTGGAGGACTGATTATAAGCCTCTTGGGTGGTGGGGTTCTTTGTAATGAGAGGTGAAATTATGTAAGTGTGAAATGACGCGATTGGTTAAGAAGTACTATTTTGGCATGGCCTAACGAGCTACCACAGTGAAAAGTTAAGGGAGTAGACAGGGGAAAGATCAGAGAATCTTCTGTGCTGAAAGCCTAGATTGCCCTCCAAGGGCTAACGAGATATTGAAGGATGTGCATCAGAGAAGTGACTGCCTCGTGTACTTTTTGTCCCTTAGTTTGCTTCAAGGACAATGTTGTTTCTCACTTCCAGAACCTGAAGAGAGTTAGACTAAGTAGCAAGCTGGTAGGAAGATTTAAATTGGTGTAAAGGTCTCAATACCACTGATGGAAATTTCATTCAAAAAATGATTTATTTTTAAATAATTTCAAATTTGCCTTAAACGCTCCAAAATAAGAGTGAAAGTGTACAGCACTTCTAGGAGTCCCCTAGGAAGTCCCACACAAACGCTGTGACAGTTGGCGTCCCTCCCAAACCACAGCAAGTAGTAGATCTGTCTTTTGAAGCCCTTCAGTTAGGTCTGTCGTCCCTGTCCTGTGGAGCAGATGGAAGGCTAGGTAGACCTGTGGCTGCTTTGTACTCCTGACCTAGGGCAGCATGTCCCAGCCCCAGCCCCATTGCCACTACCTCTGAACATCATTGTCTAGACTCCACTTTATCCATTCTGCACCACTAATGGGCGTGCTCCTGTCCTCTGACTCAGAACAAACATTGCAGCTGGTGAGAGGGTCACCAATCTTTATATCCTCTGATGCCCTTGAACGAGCTCTTTGCCTCCGCATTCAGTGCGGACTCCCAGAACTCTTTGATAGAGCCTTTGAAGGTGTCCTTTCTCTTCTTTGCACTTGCTCCACATTCTGCTCTGAGGACACAGGGAGCCTCCCATTTCGCAGTGCCTTTGATCCCATTGGAGCCTTGTAGGAGACCCCAGCTTCTCAGGCTACACTGAGTTGTTCGACTATTTCACTAAAACCTATGCCCAGTGCAGCCCAAGGCTGGTGGAGTGCTGGCTGTCATTATTGCTTCCATACAGCAGGACACTTTCAGCCACACAGTGATGCTATCCACTCAATGTTCCTTTGGTCCAACAGCATGGCAGATTACTCCCGTGCCTTCGAGTGTGAAGAGAGTTTGTGCCTACCTCAGAGCCTCACCCCATTGTCTGAGCTACCTTGTGCATCTGCTTTTTCCTGTATGCATTGCTCTCTCGGGTTTTACTCTGCGAGGCTCTATCACACCCTTAGGACTGATTAACCTCTGTACTTACAGCCCAAGTTCCTGTGTTACAGTTTCTTTCATTTACCTTCATTAAAGCTTGAAGTTTAGCTCAGACTCACTTCTCTACTTGTTCAATTCATGCTCTTGTTGTTCAGTTTTTGTGCCTCAGTTTCCTGCTTTCTGTTAATTACTTAGCCATTGTAGCGATTATGGATTCCTGAGGCAACCAAGGACAGCTTCTGTAAAAGCTGGACTCCATTCCCTGTCTGATACTCGCCAGTTCATCCTTGACACTGACTCATATGAAAAAAAAAGTAAGAAAAAAACTCAACCTTAATAATACTTATATATTTAGTGAGCTACTTCTTGATTTAAAGGGATGCCTTGGTTAGTGTAAGCCACTGCACAACATCCTTGGCCTCTATCTACTGTTTATTGTTAAGCCAGCAACACCCTAGCCAACACAAGTGTAATTATTCAAAACTGTGTCCAGGCATTGCCAAACATCTGTTGCTGAAACTCTGGCAAAGTTATCGGCTTTAAGAGAGTTTAGAGTTTTATTCTGATACTGTAATGATGGGAATGTAGCTCAGTTAGAGAATGCTAGCTTAGGAGAGAGAGAGAGAGAGAGAGAGAGAGAGAGAGAGCTTGGAGAGACAATGTCTAGGGTTTTATCTCATTGTGTCATATACTCGCTTCTCACACACAGAACCCTGGGTTTTGCCCCTAGCATCACATGAACCCTTAATGGCACATGGGGAGATAAAGGCAAGAGGTACACAGGTTCGAAGTCACCCTCAGCTACACAGCATAATTGAGGACAGCCTAGGCAATATTAGACTGTTTCTGTCACAAACGAAGAATGATGAGAGGAGAGGGAATCTACAATATACAGTGGCTAACACTGGGACTGCTGTGTCATTTGGGTTCACTTCCTCATATTGAACAGAATTCAACATTAACCAGCAACTTGTTCCCACTGGCCTGCAGTAACTTCAAGTCAGTGGGTACAATATTACATTCACCTCTTCATAAGCTGTCCTTAAGCCTTAGCAGAGTATCTGACACGTAATAGATACTCAGAAAAAAAGTATGTCAAGGCAATGCACAATGATAAGTTCAAATGTGAATGATTGTGCTGAGTTTTGTGATAGATCAAAGAGGTACATGTGTTACATAGGAATAAACTACTCTTACTCTGCAAAGGGTGAGTTGGGTGTCCATAAGAACTGGATGAGGAGGAAATGCAAAGCACAGTGGGTCAGGAAGGTGTAAGTTCTCCCCAAAGCATGGTCACTGTTTGTGCTAGGTTCCTACTCCCAGGTGGTCCACAGGCTTCACATGACAAAAACAAGCAAGCAAAGCCCACACTGGACAACTATGAACTGCAGCTCTGTCCTTGAACTGGTGCTTAAAGCTCTTCTGGAGCAGAAGGCTGAGAGTAAATGCTTGTCATGTCTGGAGGTGGCCCTGCAGAGTAAATAACCCAAGTTTTCCCATAGACAGTCCGTTTTCCACAGACAGAAACCAGCAGTTACACAGTGAAAAAACAGAGCATTGAGCCAAAGCACATGCCTCAGTCTTCAATAAAGTCTCTAAGAAAAAAAAATATCTGAGTGGGATCAATGAATCCAATGGCTGTACTTGATTAGATTTCAAAGAATGTGTGACATGTGTTCAGGAGACCTGGGTGGCAGGTCCAGTCTTTATTCTAAGAAAAATTATAACTCCTTAAATGGAGACACTGCAAGCTTTCCTGTATAAAAGTCAGAGGCACCAGAAGACAACTGAGGGACACTTAAAATCATTCAGAAGGTGTAACTTATTATATAACTTATTATAATTCTGCCATTTGAAAAACTTGGATCTTGAACAAGAAGAAGTGACCCAAAGTCTCACTGTGGAGCCCAAGGACGTGAGACCAACCTAGACAACATGGTGATAGGCATCTCGTTAAAAGAGGCAAGGTGTGTGTGTGTGTGTGTGTGTGTGTGTGTGTGTGTGTGAAGGTGTATAATAATAATAATCAAAGAGAAAAAAGCTATCAACTTGATTGTGGGAGGAACGTGGGGGAGGCTTGAGGTAGGGTAGCTGGGATGGGATAAAGGAAAGAAAAAGTGTAGAAAATGATTCTATTTCAATGTTAAAAAAAAACCTATATTTTTAAGAGGCAGGGTGAGGTAAAGAGAGAGGGCCTATGGAGCCAGCCAGGTGCAGTCCAAACTCCTCCTAGTCATCTTATAGTCTTAACGCCGTCCTCTCTGAACTAGTTTCCTCATATGAAAACTGAGATCATGCGGCGCAGTGATGTTGAGAGTGAAACTACAGTAGGAATATCATTAGAGCATTTCCTTTGGTCCTTGGCGCAGCAAATGTTTATGGTTAGAAGTAGTAGTAGATAATAAATCCATTAGGGATTTCAGAGAGGAGCCAGGGCTAGGGATCCAATACAATGCCTGATGCCTGCCTGGTGAGCAAGTACTCTGTCATTGGTCACGGGGAAAAAAAGTTCTGCCCCGGTGCTATGCGTACCTGGCACCTGGTTGTTGAGGCTCAGAGTGTTCCACTTTGCATTTATTATTCCTTCTTTCTCAAATGATTTTTGCCCACCTTCATATCTGCTTTGGTTAACCTGGAATAGTTTAGCACATTCCAGGCAGGGCATATGCATTCTTCACCTGCGAGCATAATCTCTCAGCTTTGGGGACGAAGCCACTCCTGGGGGCATGTTTTCTCTGTGACAAATCCATTTACTTTCAGAGTAATACAATGAAGAATGCGAACAACTTGATTTTGTCATTGGAAGTCCTCGGTACGAGTCAGGGTGGAAGATCTAGGATCAATATGACTAATGGATCCCAAGTCCAAGTGATAGACTCAACAAAAAGGATAAATTATCACTTTGTCGTGCCTCTCAGATGGTAATTTCTTCTCTCTGTCTGATCCGATAGCTGTGGCTGTGTCCCCAAGGGGCCGTCAGTCCCATCATAAGCCAAGCCGGGGAGCACGTGGTCAGTACATCAGAGTGTAGGGCTCTGACTCATTTTTATGTTTGTTTGTCCTTATTACTTTCTTTGCCTGAGTAAAATCTCAATTACTTTGGGCGCAGGAGCAGAGAATGTGCTCTGAACACCCGAGGCATACATTTTATTTTATTTTTATTATTTTTGTGATGACTTCATTATTCCCTCACGCCAAAGTTTTTGCCAAAATTGTTTCTCAGCCTCCTCTTTCTTTAGAGCCCTCTTTTTTGCATTCTCCATTTATTTACTCCAGCTGCACATTTATAAACTTATACTAGTGCTCATCCCTTTTTGCCTTCTATGTGGTAAATGGCCTCCAGACTTCTGGATTCCATAATCCAGTAAGACCTCCTTCTCCGTAAGAAAAGGAACTAGCCAAGTGTTGCCAAGTTCTCATTCCTTTCCCAGGAAAGGACTTCATGATAAAGACTGCTTTGCTCAACAGCCATTAATCGTGTAGGTTAGGACCACTCATGATGTCATACAGTCTCATAATGAGAAATTTTAAGTAAATTTACATTTATAATGAATTCATTATGTTGTTCATTTTTCCTATTTCTCTGCAAAGCTTAAATAAAGGTCATTGTAGATCATGTATATTCTGGCAGAAACACCAAATTTGAAGTTCCGTCATCTTCATGCATGTGATGCTCGTGCATTAGAGAGACGTTTTCTGATAACTATAATGAGAGCAGAGGTCTCTTTAACCCATTCCTGTGCGTATTTCTACCATTCAGGAGAAGCTTTCATTGTGTTCTGTCTGTGTGTTTGCAGTGTCATCAGCATGGTGGGGAGAGATCATCCCCTATTTCTCCTCAAAGCTGCAGTAGGAAATGAAGTGTCTGAGGATGTGCAGATAGCCATAGAACATGGTGGGGAGCCCTGTGTGTGACAGGAGGGCCATGGATAAAGAGTGCTGGCCTTTAAGATAGAAGCCGTTCATCATTTAATCACAGCGTGCGCAGCCTCTGGTGAGGGTTGCAGTTTTGCGTTCCCCTTGCACATTCATCCCCAAAAGGCTTGAGGTCTGGAATCAACAGACATGAATTCAGGCTCCACATTTGGTGGCCATTGGTCTTGGACAGATTCCTCTCTGCCTTCAAAGCTTGTGTCCTCACTTGCAGAAATGAAAGTGATAACAAAACCCATCTCTCTTTCAAATATCCATGAAAGCAGGAATGCATTAATAGCGTGTATTCTCATGGGGGTAGAAACACTTTCCCTTCTTTCTTTTCATTTAACTGTATCTTCCAAAGGATAATCTGAGTAAGCATCTCCAAATCATTCACAGTGTCTCCGTAAATTAGCAAATTGCTATGGTTTTCCCCTCTTTACAGCAAACCAGCCATTGTGAGTCACATCACATAGAAGTCCCTGCCTATAAACCACCTTGCTAATTGAGTCTTTAAAAGAGAGCCCGTTCAATTATGGGGATGTTAATTATCATTTATCACCCCTTAATTATTGTAATCTACTCCATGTCTGTTTTGTGTGTGTGTGTGTGTGTGTGTGTGTGTGTGTGTAAACTGTGTGTTTGCTTACCCAGCAGTCTATGTGCACACTGGTCTCCAGTCTTTTATCTACTTGCCAATCTCACCATTTCATGTGAGCTCTGGCAGGGTGTTCTGTAGTGATGGGCTGCGTAGCTGCTTTACTGACAAACATAAACTTCACTTTTACTTTTTGACTGTTCTTCAGAGGTTGGTACAGCATTATAAAATCTCTTTAAAACTCTATCACTTGAAAAAAATCCTAGAAATGCACCTTATCGGTGGTCTTTTATCAAATGCTTAACACGGGGGTTTGGCACTTTAATGGGCTCCCCTCAATGTTTTCGTGGATGTCTACATAAACTCTGTGGTTTATTTACTACTGTGGCTTTTAATGGAAATGTAAAATAATTTTTCTTCTGGGCAGTAGTGACTTCATTGCAAACACATCAACAAAATGTGAAAATCACATAAAACGCCAACTTGCAACTATCGCTGAAGCCAGAGTTGCTCTTTCGTATTTACAGGCCTTTATACACACACCGTAAAATGTAAGGTGGCAGGATTGTTGTATTCTAATAAAACAATGTGCTGCTTGCTGAAGAAAAAAAACGGGTTGGTGAATTATTGTAGTGATTGTACCTTGTTTCCCGTTATTGAAAATGGAATATGATTATTAAATGCATGCAGTGTGCATTTTACACACATAGCTATAGATCTTGGTTTTTATGTGTGCCCAGAATATCAATATTTGCTTTACTTTTAGGGAACATTAGTTACAAATACAGTAAGTGTGTTTCATTTTTCATTTAGGACACCCTGACTTCAGTGCTCAAGTCAGAGTATGCAATATATGTCTCAGTGATTATTGATCTAAAAACCCACTGAAAGTAACCAAGGCTGCTTTTGTAATAAGCAAACATGGTGGAGGCTGCTCTTGGAAACCTATGAAACTAGAGGGAATAGCAATAAATAAGTTTAATTGAATTGCTCCTTGACAGATAGCAGGGCTGTCTTTCAACTGTGGTTTAGAACCTGTGGGGTCTTTTTTCCCTCTTGATATATGTGTAGCATTCTCATTAATGCTAATGAGAAGTGTATGCAGTAGAGGGGCAGCTGACCTCCTGTTTCATTGTGTCTGCAAAGTAACACATGGATTTTCTTTTTTTCTCCTTCCCTGAGGCTCTTCAGGTTATTTTTGTTTTAATGCAATGAAAGAAAGCTCTCAGTGTATAAGGAAGTTTCAGTGGCTAAGTTCTACATCATTTTCAAAGTACCTTAAAAATTCAAGTGTAATAATCACGGTATCTTAGAAGTCAGAAAGATTAGCCATCTATGTTTTGTTTCAGTCTCAATTTCAAATTGTAATTATAACCAAAAGATTAAAATATAGCCTCCCCTTAGAATTTAGCTCTGTGATTAGCTATGTGCATATATGTGATTATCGTGCTTGGTAAACCATGGAAACCATGCTCCCAGGCTAAAAAAAAAATGAATGAAAATGATTAATTAGATTCTGTATGGTGTTGCATTTATAGCTGGGCACATGTAGCCTTCAGCTCATTTGGGTTCAAAGCTGTCTGAAAGATACGAGTGCTTGAAAATGATTAAAGCAGAACTAGCAAGGTACAATTTCCACTTGCTGTGTTGCTATTACTTTCCCTGGAGCACAGGCTGGGAATATGTATCATCCAGGCCTCCTCAGCGCTCCAGCAAAAGAGCTCTTTCATTATTTTTTGGTATAAGTTCAAACCTTTTCCGGGTAATACTAGCCAGCAAAGCTCCGTGTACATGTGCAATCCAAGTCTTATCTGTGAAGCCCCTGCTGGGTTGTGCTTGCTTCTGTTTTCTCTACGACACCCGACTTGTCGGTAGTTAGGAGTGGTGTGTCTGTTTTTCAAAAGTCTATAATGCTGTGGTGATGCTAGTAGTTTGGGAAATAGTTACTACCGGGAAGAGAAAAATGATTCTTAAACTACACTTTGGTGAATATTCAGTACCCATAACTTGGGACATGCTAACTCAAAATCCATAGAAACTCTTACTGCTCACACCCGACTATGAAGGAGTACTTAAAAGGCAGCTTCATTAATCTTGCTACATTAAGCACAGATACAAACAAAACTGCTACCTGGTTTTTTGAACTTCTACAGGACCACGGAGAAGCAGCCCCCACCTTCCCCTCCCAGGCACTGCAGCTCCTGCCTTTCCCATGTGGTTCATCCACAACTTCCAGGACAACCCAGCGACCTCTAAAGCAGCCTCACACATTTTGACCAATGATGTCCAAACATAATGGCCAGACTTAATGAATCATACAATTTATGCTCAGATCTTTTTGATTCAGATCCTTGTGGGGACAGGGGACAGGGCTTGCAGAGCCTGAGTCTGTTCAAGGCATCCTTACTGTATTAATCTGTCACAATTCCCTTCAGAGCAGTCATGTGGTCTTTTGCTCTGGTAAATAATTTATACTACATGGGTCTTCTCTGTCTGAGAATGCAGACATATTAGCAAAATTCAGCCTTTTGTTTCTATGGAAAAATGACCTAAGATTTTCAAATATTCATCAGCACAGAAGACTCCAAATGCCATCCTCTCTCATAACGTGCCATTGGTACATTATTTAAAAGGGACTAACACTCTCCCTTCTGTACTCACGTTCACTGTCCATGGGCTGTTATTTCAATGTTTCATTGCATTCTTGTGTATGTGACAGATACAACCATATTTCATAGACTTAAAGACATGATCTCTCCTAGAAACATGACTTTGTATGCCACTTTCAAAGGGTACTTTTGCATTTTAAGGTGTCATTCACTAAGAAAAGAAACCCTGATTTAAATTATGTTAACAAAGAAAATCATTTGTACATCAGAGTCTTAAAAAAAAAAGCTCTCTACTGCCTTCTCAATGACGTTACCAAAGTGTCATAACTTGAAAATGGAATTCAGCAAGTAACTGTCTTTCAAAAATACTCTGATATTAATGTTTAACAGATATTAATTACATGTACTGTGTTAGGGATAAGATAATCCAAGGACAGTTTTATAACTTCTTCTAAAAGAAGGCAGAGGGAGATAAAGTAAAGTTTGCTCTCAGAGACACTGTAGGGAGCTAGCTCCTCCTTGGTAAAGTAATCCAAGATTGCCTAGTATATATCCCTGTTGAGAAGACTTGTGCCTTTTCATTTCCCACTTTTGTTATTTTATATCTCCTACCTGGAAACTTATTTTTATTTTACCTTAAAATATTCCATAGATACTTACATATACAAAAGGGCTTTATTTGAGTCATTTTGGGAGCTAAATTGGCTGTCCAATGAAATAAATTCATGAGATTTCCTAACAGCAGCTAAGTTCTGCAAAGTTCGCATTAAACTTTACCTAGTTTTATAGGCAATGTTATTGGGGTGGAATTTTCTGGCATCCTGCTTAATTTTGTTGTCAAGTTAACATACCTAGGAAGAGGGAAAGACAATTGCAGAATTGCCTCCAGGTGGCCTGTAAGGATGTCTGTGTGACGTTTTCTTAATTGCTGATTGATATAAGAGGATTCATTCCACTGTGGGTGGCACTATCCCTAGTCAGGTATGCCTAGGCTATATAAGAAAAAAGAACTGAACACGGGTTTCGGACTTAGCCAGCAAGCAACATTCCTCTTATGTTTCTGCTTTGAGCTCCTGCCTTGAGTTCCTACACTAGGTATCTTCATGATACATAGTAAACCTATCAGATGGAAAAAAAAAACTTTAATCTCCCCAAGTTGCTTTTGGTTAGAGCTGTTTATCACAGCAATGGAAATTCTCACTAAAACACCTCACACAGGTTCTATTTTCAAGATCACAACGCACAAATATTCAACTTAGTTTTTTTCCTGCAGAATTTCTTAGGTCCTTGTTTGAACTCTTGAGTATTTTGATCCTGGAAGACTGCCTGCCTGGGTAGTTTAACGTCTCTGCCATGGGTTGAATTTCCCATGTGTGCTGTGTCTAGAGTAAGGAGAGAGGGAAACCTGAATCTCACCCCACAGCAGAGGTGCTGTGCTTTGTTTTAATATGCATCAGGCCAGGGATGAACAGGGAAGCATGTGGGACAATAATTCTTCTCTTGAAATAAAGTTCCATCATTTCTTAACAAACTTAGAACCACATCATCTCATCATTTCCCCTCTATCTAGTGATTCTTAGAGGGGAGCAAATCTTCACTGATCTAATGAGTCTCTTTAGTTAACGTATTACCAAAGTAGATTGGGTAGACTTTCATCACAGGGATACACATAGTGAGAACAAACCGAAGGATACAGGATTTGTTGTGGGGGGGGGGCTCAGCTTTCAGAAGTTTAGGTCCACGCTGGTTCGCGCCAATATTTCTGGATCTCTTGTGAAGCAAGAGCATCATAGCAGAAAGACATGATGAGGATAAATTCATTTCACTGCTGCCCAGAAGCAGAAAGAGGAACCAATTCTAGAACAGGTGTTAATGCTCAAGCACCCTCCCCTGCTTCCTCCCGAAATTTCCAAAACATTCTTCAGATAGCATTGCGACAGGGGACCAAGCATTCAAAACTTCAGCTGATCGGAGATATCCAAACCAAAACACAAAGATATCCATTGAGAACTAGAATAATTATGGGAAGGAAAAAAGACCTGTTCTTAGACACCACAGCTCATCCTCACTGTAAGCTAGACTTCCAACATACATGAGCATAATTTGGGGCTTTAAGGATTCAAGACAAAGTGCACTGATGCCTCTGGGTGGGGGCCATCATCACCTGAAAACCGTCTCTAGATGCTGGGTTTCTTTCTTCTATACCATGAACATACAGTTCTTGAACTAGAAGTCTTAGAGATCATTGGCTCTGAGGCTAGAGAGATGGCTCACTGGTTAAGTGTATGTACTACTTTAACAGAGGACCAAAGTTTACTTGTAAATAATCACAAATGTTAGCTTGTAGCTGCTAGTAGTAACTCTGGCTATAGTGAGATCCAATACAACACACATCTAGCTTCAGCAGGCTCCTACATTCACATACACATACACATGCATAGACATATTTAAAAATAAATCTTTAAAAAGTAATTTGGCCTGCATATAATAGCATTTTGAAGGTTATATGAGACTTGGAGAGGCCTTCAAATTTACCCAAACTACTTAGCTCCTCAGACTCCTGTTCAAAATTTCCTTCAGCGTTGCTGGACATCTCTTAAAGGCTGTTGTTAGAAAGGTGTTGATTCAGTTCTCACATTTTGATGGATGTCAAGTCTCTTTTGTCTTATCACCATACAACATGTATAGAAAAGGGAGATACAAATTTATTGATGCAGAAAAAGACCTAAGTTGTTCACTTCTGTGGCAGATAGGATGAACAGAGCAGGTAAATTTTTGTTCAGACTTCTTAGGAAACATGCATATTTGCCTCTTGGTACATAGGTTCCTTGCCTGTAATATGAGGACATGGACTTTGATAATACATGTGGCCACATGTAAGAATTAGTGACTAGTCCTGATATGATGGTGCACACCATTAATTCCAGTATTTGGGAAGCAAAGTTGGCGAATCATTGAGTTCAAGGCTAGCCTGATCTACAGAGCAAGTTCCAGGACAATCAGGGCTACAGAAAGAAACCCTGTCTCCAAAAAAAAAGAAAGAAAGAAAGAAAGAAGGAAGGAAGGAAGGAAGGAAGGAAG
>LOEQ01000273.1:78501-101707 GCA_001685075.1 Bramus lutescens
GCAGGCAGTGTGCACGGACTCTCACTGTCTCTCTAGGTAGCTCCAGTTAGAGCTTTGTGAATTCACTTACCAGGCCTCTGGTGACCTAAGTGCATCCATTTGATAGACTTAAGAACATTTATTTAGCAGCGTTATACTGAGTTCTCAGGAACAGAGAAGCAAGCTATTTAGTTTTGAAAGGTTACGAACACTGATGCACAGGGAAAAACAGACAATACCGGTGCACGTATTGATTTCCAAGTACTTTCTGTGCAATTAGAAGGTAAGTAAGGGACCAATTTGTATGGTTGTTTTCCTCTCTCGTGGTTTGCCTACAAAGTTGTACAAATTGCATACTAACTTCTTCGAACATTTCATTAACATTTCTCTCAGTCTGCTCTTCAGCACCATCATCTGCCTCAGGTTTGGGGAAAACTACGATGGGTTCTTTCTTCCCTGATTTACACTTCATCTCCTTTCAGTTCAGTGCTAAAGTGATAGCTCTGTCACTGTCACCCTCCCACTGTGCGTGAGGAATCTGAAGATGCTGGAAGGGGTGCACATTTTCCCCTTAACCCACTGCATGTTTGTTCTCTTCCTTCCCTGTCATTCGGCCACGGTCTCTTTCTTCTGCAGAAAAGCAGCTCAAACTCTAAGGAGGTTCCACTGTTAATAAGAAGTTGAGCAGAAGTTACAATAACTCATTGCCTTGCCTGCTTCGAAAGCATGATAATGCTCCTTAGTCGTAAGAAATCATTTTAACAACACTGACTGGTGGCAGTTCATTGATGAGGCCTCTGTGAAACCTGCTATAAATAGCACGTGATGCATGTAGGAAAGGCTTCTTCAGGGTGGCTTTTATTTATTTGTAATTTATACTCTGCCTACTTTCCCCAAAAAAGATTTGAGCCGGCTAACAATAAAAGACACATACACAATAAGGTTGTTACGTATGTAGAAATTGAAGATCAAAAATCATATGGAAGAGAAGGGGAGAGAGTTATGTTCGCAATTTGCTCTTGTTCCTCCTCATCAAGGCAATAGAATGTTGTGCTGCACCCAACCCTCTCTCAGCCTCACCATGGCATGCTTAGTAGGGATATGCAATTTTTACCTCCTTCATATCAAATCATTCAAACCGTGGTGGGCACAAGGCAGGAAACTCAGTTTTGGAAGAGTCAGAAGCCTTGAAAACTCTTGTTTGGGGGCAGGAGGTGTAGGATAAAAGCCCCAAAGCAAGCAAAACTACAGACTGATTAAATTTCTCTAATCACTTAGAGCCCTCATTAACTGTTGCCCAATTCTTCATTGTGCCTGCTTGGAATTATACAGGAACTATTGATTTTTTCTAAACATGTTTGTGAAAATCAATTTCATAGAGAGGAAGAAAGAGTAGACAGAGTCAAACAATGGTTTTTGTGCCTGGCTGTAATAGTTTTAGTAACTGAGCATTAGTCACAGAGCTGATGATGAATGACATCGAATTAAATCAGTGTGTGTTACCTGCTTTTAATTTAGTCCAGGTTGCCTGGACCTCTGCACAGACGGCATTCAGGACCCAACATTCTTGTGTTGTGACACTGTGATTTGCATTGTGCTTGGTAAGAAACTTAGTTCTTCATAGACTTTACAAGGAGAGATGCCCCGACAATTGTTTTTCCAGATGCGGATGGGCAGACTCCCTTCTTCTCACTGGATGTAGTGTGGCTTTCCGGAGAAGCCACAACTGACAGAGTAGGAGGAAGTCTGCCTACAGAACAAATGACACCACGGATCTGTCAAAGCTTGAATCTAATGTTCAAAAGCTCCTGTATTCAAGGTTTGCTTGCCAACTGATAGGCTTTGAGGAATAGCTGGATAGTGAAGACTTGGACCTAATCTACTGATGAATCCACTGGTGGATTTGCCCTTTTAAACCATAAGAGATATTGGCACAGGGTAGGAACTGGGAATGGGGCAATAGAAAGAAATGAGTCCTTTGGGTCACATTTTGAAGAGTATATCTTCCTAAAAAATATTTTTTAATTTAATTTTAAATTAAAAAAATAAAAACATTTACAAGCAATATCTTTTGATAATGCCCTTTTCCATCCACAAAACTAATCTGAGATCCTTCCTATCCACTCAGCTTCCTTCTGTCTTTCCATCCCCTCAAAAATGACCTATAAAATAAGAAACAAAGGTCAAAACAAACAGAAAAAAATAAGACACAAAAGTAAAGATTGTGTGCACACACACACATACACACACATACACAACCATGGAGTGCATTTTCTGTTTTGCACAAACCTAACCATGGAGCCCATTTTCTATTGCCCAGTTATTCCAGGACCTAGAGCGTTCCCTTGAGTGTGGTTGAGATACAAAGTGACTGAATAAAACTAGTGTTCCCTTTCCCAGTAGGTACCAATTGCTAATAGCAATAGGTTAGGGGAGGGACTTATGTCTGCTTCACCTACTCCATGCTGGGATTTGTCTGGTCCGAAATTGGATAGGTCTTGTGAATGCTGTCACAGTCTCTGTGAGTTTATATGTGTATCAGCCTGCTGTGTCTGAAAGACTCTGGTGTTTTGGAGTTATCCACCACCTCTTCCTTTTATAATCCTTTCACCTTTCTTTTCCATAAGTTCCTAACCCTTGGTGGGAGGAGTTTGATAATGAAATTCCGTTTAGAGCCAAATGCTCCAAAGTCTCTTGCATTCTGCCCATTGTCCAGTTGTAGGTCTCTGCGCTAATTACTATCATAGTGACAGAAATGTGCTAAGTATACTGTCATCTCCAAGGAGGCGAAGCTATCTGCCAACAGAGAGCCCCATCAGTGCTCCAGAGCATGTCCTCCTACTCACGTTCATAGATGCCCTCTTGCCATCCAAAAATATTGGAGAATCTGGCGGCATTCCTTCTCACTCAATGGATGAAAGTCACCCTAGTGACACTGAGAAAGACTCCAGCAATGATCTCGTATATTGTGCCAGCAGATTAAAAAGTAAAAGCTAGCCATAGAGATTCCATTACATAGAAAAACTGATCCTTCATGTCTATCCGAAGCCTGTCCTGCAGGCATCCTGGCTTCTTCCGAATAACACTGATGGTCTCTTCCTTTCTCAGTCTGTGAAGAAGAAATGACTGAAATGTGGCAAGCGGAATTCCCGCTTGCTTATGTTAAAGCATGTGATGGATTGAAAGAGAACTGTCCCTCATCGAGTCACATGTTTGACCACTTAGTTCCCAGTTGGTGGTGCTGTGTTTGGAGGGTATGGAGCCTGGCAGGATAATGTAAGTCACTGGTGGTGGGGCTTTGAGAATTTATAGCTTCACCCACCACTTCCATTTCACTGTCTCAGCTTCCTGCATTTGGATAAAAAGGTAAACTCCCAATCTCCTGGTTTGCTTGCCTGATGCAGAGCTCCCTGCTATCATTATGGACTCTCCTTCTTTCTGCAACAATAAGCAAAAAAAAAACCTTATATTTCTTATATTAGTTTCATATATTAGCACTCTTGACTGTGGTGTTTTATCACAACAGCAGAAAGTAGCGAATACAGAAAACATAAGTTTAATCATTGCTGTTGCTTCTCCATGTTCAGATTCAACTGTTCTTCTACACACATGGTTTACATATTCAGTCCAGAAGCCAGTTGTTAATACTAAATGATCTTACGTCCTTTTATGATCACATATTTTCTTTGAAATTAAGTTATAAATATATCCTATATGAAGTAGGATCATCATCTTGCCAATCGAAAATTATATTCTTGTACCTGGGAGAGAAGTCAATTATTAAGATCTGTTGCAGAGAACCTGAGTTTGGTTCCTTGTACCCATGTGAGGCATCTTACATTGGTCAATAGCTCCAGCTCCAAAGGATCTGACACCCTCATCTTGACTCAGTGGGTGCAAATACTCTCAAATGCATGGACTGACACCATGAGCACATACATATATACATAATTTAAAAATAAATCTTTAGGTTAAATTATTGGTATCGTAAAAGCTATGTGCATGAAATATCAACAACATGGCTTCTTAAATAAGACCTACACAAAAATGATACCAGTATACAAGGTAGTCTGGAAAGGACGAAGCTCATAAGGCCTCAGCTCGAGACTAAGAACTACAGGCAACTAAGGAATGTTACCATTAGGAGAAATAGTCTTCCCAAGATAGAGTGTAATAATTGGTTTTCCAAAACCAAATGGTCAACTCTAAAAGCTTATGTATGCAAATGACATTATACAGCTGAACATGTTGTATTTATATGTTCATGAATACATATATGCACACACACATATATATTCACGTATATGTATACACACAAATATATATTGTAACACACATATGGGAATTAATAAACAATTAAAGAAAAAAGAGGCCATGAATTTGAAATGAAACAAGAAAGTAAATATGGTAAGAAAGTAAAGGGAGAAATGATGTATTAATAACCTCAAAAAAACTTATAATAAAATAATAAATTATTGGGCTGGTATTTGCTCAGAGGTAGATCACTTGCCTACCATGTACAATTACAGGCCTGGGTTAGACCCCCAACACTGAAAAATAGTTACAATAATACTCATAATAATGTTAATCTTATTTGGGTGTCATATGGAAGCTAAAGTTCCCAGTGCTTGGAATAAATTGGCTTATTTGTGCTTTTACTTAAAAGTTTCCAATGTAACTGTGGAGTATCTCTTTAGTCTTTATTATACCTCTGTCATATCGAGAGGGAGCCAGTGGTAATGAGCCCATTTTAGGGAAGGCTATGAGTTATGGCCTCTCTAATTGGTCTGGGTTAGTCTAGAATTGGATAGTATCAGTATATTAACTCTGGTGATAAAATAAACACGTAGTGAAGAAAATCTTAACAAGAGAATCCAGCCTGCTGTATTGGTACTGGCATCTCCTGTTGTTAATTGGATTTTTTTTTCACATTTAAATCAAAGGGGAAATGCTGTGCTCCATTTCCAAGGAGAAGGCTTCTTCATGCTTGCCTCGTAATGAGGCAAGATGCTTTTGGGAGATGCTCGGCCTCTGATATTATTCAAGAGCTGCTTTTTGAACTTGATTTTTTGCTGACCCTGCCTTATAATCCCCATCACCAGTCGAGGAGTGGCACAAGGGACCGGCACAGCCTATTGTGCTTCTGACTCCAGACTGGCCGTCACTCTCAGGCCTCACCACAGAGCAGCAGTCTCGCGAAAGGTTCTCTCTGTCTCAAGAAGGACAGAAAGCAAAACAGTGAAAAACCCAGTGATTTTAGCATGTATTTTTATTCCAGGAGCAACACATATTTCAATTACTTCATTTTTCTTCTCCGTGAAAACATGCGTATTTATAAGTACTTTTTCTTCATTCACAGCCAAGATAGAAGACATTTTACCTACATTTTCTACATTTTTGCAGAATGTCTTTCTCATAGCAATGAATCATAATATATAGTAGCTTAAATGCAGTGCTCTCACAGAGATGTTAATGGAATCAGTTAGAATTGATGGGAGTGGATGATGTGAAATCTTGTTAGGTCAGAAATTGTTACTTAAATAAGAATCCAATTCCTATTCCAGTATCTTCTACTTAGAGGTTCATTTTGGCTATAGCAGTGGCAACCAAAAGAACCTTCTGTATCTTTCTTAATCTTTGTGTGTGGTTGGTTGGTTGACATCTATAAGGTAAGGAATAAAGGTTAATCCTGATACAAGCCTTAGGCACAGACTTAATAGAGGTGCAGGGACTAGGGAGATGGCTTACTGGATTGAGTACCTGCTCTATAATCAGGAGGATGTGAGTTCCCAGAAGCCAAGTAAGAAGCCTAGGCTGATGGTCCATGCTCATGCCTGTAACACCAGTGATGAGGAGTCAGAGGATCCATGGAGTCTGTTCTCCATCCAGTGTAGCACAGTCGCTGGGGTTAGTTAGAGACTCTGTTTGAAATTTGGGGTGAAGAACAAGACAGGAAAACACTGAATATGGACCCCAAGCCTCCAAATGCACATGTACACATACATATACTCTCATGAACACATGCATTTTTATTCCACAGCATACATGAATAGATAAAATTAAAAATAGACCCTTGTAAAAGGAGACTGCACTTTGGTTTCCCAGCTTCCCAGACCTGAATAATCATACCAAAACTATATGAATTACAACACTGTTTGGCCTATTAGTTTAGGTGTCTGATTAACTAAATTACATCTTAAATTAACCCATTTCTATCAATCTGTGTATTATCACGAGGCTGTGGCTTACTGGTAAGTTCCCCGCGTTTTTTTTTTCCATTGACAGCTACATGACATCTTCCTGACTCTGCCTTCTTTCTATCTTCATTCAGCTTAGTTTTTCTCCCTAGCTCTATTCTTCCCTGTGATAGGTCAAAGAAGCTTCTTTATTAACAAATGGTAATAAAACATATTCATAGCATACAAAAGGGAATCCCACATCAGGCACTTAATTAATATTGATATGTAGTTAAGACTCCAGTAAAAGATAAGGTCAGTTTTGCTATCTATGATTCATTTCATTTGCCTTCTACTCAGAAAGCCTCCTGGAAGTCTGTTTTAGGAGTGCAATAGACACAATGATAACTCTTTCCGGCATTGAACTGTCCAAAGCAAACCTCAAATGCAATGGAAAATATAAGATTTTCAAACATACATTGAACTCAACATAAGAAGAAAATGGAATGGAATTCTGAGAATGAAGGCCAATGAGATGCTAAACACCATGGCTACTTAAACAGGCCTGAAGAGCAGGTATTCCTGATAGGAACAGAGGTACAATGAAATCCGGAAATCAGAGAAAAGAGCAAGCTGATAAGATATCTAATGTACTTGCAAATATATATACACCTGACAGTTCTTTTGGGGATTTGAGAGAAAAATTACATTTATCGAAAATGAGTACAAGTATTAACTACAGGAACAAGAAAAGGTAAGAAGGCAGAAAAGTGAGAACAAAAATAACTATTATAAATGTTAATGATACCAGGTTGAAATAACACTATAAATTCCAAATATTGATTTAACTAAATGTAAAATGTATCATGCGGGGTGATAATATGAAATTGTTTTGCTGAGGGAAATAAAATGCTAGTTCTTTATTTTCCATGTGAGGAATAGATAGTAGTTGGTTGTTTTATTTTACTCTTTGCTATTTGGGGGGCCCACCACCCAGCTCCCCCCAAAATAGTTATGAATGCCTGGCCTTAGCTTGGCTTGTTTCTAGCCAGATTTTTTAGCTTAAATATATCCTGTTTGTCTTTTTCCTCTAGACTTTTACCTTTCTCTGTTCAATACATCTTTCTTTACTTCTTACTTCATTGCTGGCTGGCTGACTTGGTGACTGGGTAGCTGGCCTTGCTCCTCCTCTTCTTTCTCTCTCCCTCCCTCTCCCTCCATCACCCTCCATCCCCCCTCTTCTTATTTATTCTCTCTGCATGCCAGCCCAGCCTATCCTTTATCCTGCCTTGCTATTGGCCATTCAGCTATTTACTAGACCATCAAGTAACATAACTTCGTAGAGTTAAACATAAAAGAATGCAACATATCTTTGCATCATTAAACAAATATTCCACAGTATAAATGAATGTAACACATCTTCAACTAATATTCCACAACAGTAGATATTTAATAATCTAGTTAATAGAACGTATTGATCTAGAATATTATTATAAGTTCTGAAAGAAAAAACTCAAAGGGAGAATCAGAGTGGCAAACTTTTCTCAATATAAGTCATATTTTCATGTTCTTAGTTTTATTAAGGTTAAAAATAATGGCTCTTAATATGTTTTCATATGCACACATACTATATGTTTATTTTACATAGGCATAGTAGTATATGGCTGTAATTCCAAAATTTGTGAGGCTGAGTCAGAAAGATGGTGTTCAAGGTTATTCTAGTCACAGGACCTTGTATTAGAAAACAATTCAATATTTTCCTTTCTAATTTTTAATGAGCATTGCTTATTATTCATTTTAGGAATATTTAAATTTTTCCTTTGAGTCTTCATAAAATTGACAAAGTGAAAACAGTGATTTTACCAATGATGAAGCTCAATTTGGGGGCTTAGGTAATTGGTCAATTGTCAGGACTACTTACCTAGCATTCATAAGGCCCTGGCTTCAGGTAGACACACACACACACACACACACACACACACACTGGGAGAGGGGGAGATCATGAGTTCAGGTTTAGTTTTATCAACTACCAATTCATTATTCATAACAAGATTAGAACCATAACAGTAACACTAATTCCTTGTCCTTAGATTTCTTATAACCTAGCAGTTATAATGGGCCACACTCATGTATAAGAAAAAATACATATATTCCTTTAAGTAGTTATGTATCCACAGAATGAAACACAGAATTACAATATAGTCAAAACTACTCTTTATACCCAGATATAATAGTTTATGAAGTGGAATAGCTTAAATTTAGAGTCTGGAGGCTGATTTTGGAGGCATGTCATAAGCTGTCATGAGTAACTCCCTGGGATCAGGACTCTCTGGGGTTATGAATCACAGGCATTGCCCATCGTCAGAGGTCTACCAAGGGGAAGGCAGGCCAGAAAGAGTTTGGAGTTGAAGGTTAAGACTGCCCTGATTCCAAAATCATATCTTCTAGAAGCTAACATCCCTGAAAACCCAGAGAGGCTTTTCACATTTCTGATCTTAACTAGTTTATCATTTGAATTTCTATCTACTGTAAAGTCCCTATTTAATGGACTGTAAATTTTTAATGTGTCCAGATCTGTCTATAGGAAGAAGAAAGTACTCCCTGTGAAGTACATTCTTGAGAAAGATTCTTCCTCTTTGTATCTTCCATCCTTGGATTAATTGATTTTTTCCATCTCTGGTACAAAATACCCCAAAGTATTGAAAAAGGAAGGGTTTGTTTGGCTTCTCTTTAAGAGATTTTGCTTTCTGGTTGCTTGGCTCCATGAACTTGGGCAGAACATCACATCAGTGGCAGAGCAAAGCTGTTCACCTTTTATTGGAGAAGAAGTAGAAAACAGGACTGGAGGGAGCCAGAAATAACATACTCCAGAATTCTGTCCCAGTGACCTATGACCTCCAGCAAGGATCCACCTTCTAGAGTTCCCAGGAATTCCTAAAATACCATCTTCAGTTGTGTACGAAGTATTCAGTGGGCCTGTGGGGATTATTTCATATTTAGAGAATAGTAGTACCTGAAAATTCAGTCTACCCCTGTCCTATTGCCTCCACTTCTCATTTCTTAACTTTCACAACCTAGAACATGTTTTTTCGCTTTTGGTGATTCATTTCCACTTTTAAGACAGTATTTTTTTGAGATATGAAGTTGGATTAGATTTGAGTCCAACCAAAGCCCAGAACTGCAAATAGGTTAATGGAAACATTAATGAGATCTAAGTAGGTTTGGTTTATAATGTTTTCCAATGAGAAAAGTATCTCTCACTGCTGGAAATGATAGCAGTGGAAATAAGATTATTCCTGTGTTCCCATTCATTCCCTTACATGAAAATGAGGCAAACTTAGTATACAATATTGGACTTTCATTCCAGTTTTAAACCAACAGAATTGTGGTTTATGCCGAACAGGAAAAAGGGACAAAAACCTAGTCTGTGGTACTTGGGAAGTCAGGGATCTCCGAAATGAGGGATCTGATCAGGTCTGTGTTATTTTCTTTGATGCCCTTGTAAGAAATCATTACCCTCCCTTAGAGGGAATGTGTATGGCCTTAACTATAAAAGCAATGTCAACCTGCTTTAGAGATTGAGTAATATTCCACAATTTTGTACATATTTTCCAACAGCCATTGATATGCCTATGCTAAGCACCAGTCAAAAAATACAAAATGATTCTAATTCTATGTCATTTCACAAGTGGAATGAAAAGAAAATGAAAACTGAGGGTAAAGCCTTGGGCTCCATTGATAAAACCTATGCAAAAAAAAATGTTTCTATTCCAGTATGTCATGGGAAAATTAAAATATGAACCCTTAAGTAGATGGACTTTTGTTGACTGAGACTATCTCAGGGTCATGGGTTTGAGTCCTATGTTGGATGCCATTTTGTTGATAGAGGTTTCTTTCTTGCCTGAACCCCCAGTAATTCAGTCCCAAAGAAACACACAGAGGCCTATATTAATTATATACTGAACAGAAACCACTGTCAAGAGAATGGTGCCAACGTGGACAACTGGATCCACTTAAAATCTGAGAGAGCTTGGGAAGTAATTCTAGACATAAAAGAACAGAGTTAAGCATGGCTTCTTTTTAGCGGTGTTTTCTCAGGTGGGCTCTGTTTGCAGGAGGCAAGTGCATCTCGTTTAAGAGAGGCTTCTTGACTCAGCTTTAGCTGCAAACACTTGCAGCTCTTTTAAGAGGTCCCAACACCAAACACTTAAATGGTGTTTAGGAAGAGCCAACAGCATGCTTCTTGGTGGTGGCAGGGAACTTGAAACTCCATAGAGTTGTGGCAATAACATGACTCTGGCCTGTACCTCTGCCATGAGGCCAGACTCTCAGAAAACTAAGGAATGGGCTGGATCCAGCCGTCAAAGCCACGGCTTTAATTTTGTCATATCATTTAGCAAATTAAAGACTCATGTGATCAGAAAAAAAGAGATATACAGTAAAGATAGATTCAATGACAAAGAAAACCTCTAAGTGGTTTACAGTGTGTTTAAAAATATATGTAGGCTTGAGAGAGAAAAGAAAAAGGATAAAGTCCTTAAAATAAAAAAAGAAAGAGAGTAATTGGTTGTGGTGGCACACACCTTTAATCCCAACACTTGGGAGGCAGAGACAGGCATATCTCTGTGAGTTCCCAGACAGCCGGGTCTACAGAGTGAGTTTCAGGACAACCAAAATACACAGAAAAACCCTGGCTCAAATAGCCAAATATAAAAAATAAAAATAAAAGAAATAGAGTTTAAAATTAAAGCCATATAAAGATGGAAAATATACAGAGGGTATGGATACTGTATGTTATTGTGTTGTCTTTAAATTGTTTGATGGCTAAGTAAGGAGGAAAAGCTGCTAAAAGATATTTGATCATAAATGCTGCTGGATTAATCCAACATATATATTTTGAAAATGCCTTGACTACAAAATTTAAGTGAAAAGGTATGTTACTTTAAAGAAGAGGTTTTTTGCTTTTGTTTCCATTGGAAATGAGAGGCTGTGGATTCATTCTGGGCTAAGAAAAATCAGGTTTGATCAAGGAAGATGCACTGAAGAATCTCCAATAGAAGCAGATGGTACAGATGATCCAACATTTCAGAGGCGCTCTGTTGAAGTTTCCTCTGGGTTCTGCATCCAGAAAAGTTTCAAGACTGCTGGCTGAGATGATCAAGCCTCAAAGAGTATTCCACTTAGGACTTGACCATAATTCAAAAATTTCTTTAGGTCCCCATAAGATTATCAGTGCCCTCAATCAGCAGGAAGTAGCCTAGTAAACTATGCCCACATTCCCAAAAATTGGATTATGGATGTTTTTCTTTGTTTAGAGTGTTGGTTACAAGTTGTATGGATAATGGTCAGGAAGAAAGCTAAACAAGTGAGGTTTGATTCATAGTTCTTTTTTTGAAAAAAAGTGGGGGATGTGCTATGGGACAATGGTTTTACCTTGCAAAGATTTGTCTCTTGTACTTATCTAATAAAATTCTGATTGGCCAGTAGCCAGGCAGGAGGTATAGGTGGGGCAATGAGAACCGCAGAATTCTGGGAAGAGGAAAGCTCAGTTTGCAGTTGTGACCCAGCTGCAAAGGAAGCAAGATGAGAATGCCCCACTGATAAAAGGGACCAAGCCACATGGCTAACACAGACAAGAAATATGGGCTAATTTAAGATGCCAGAATTAGTTAATAAAAAGCCTGAGCTAATAGGCCAACAAGTTTATAATTAATGTAGGCCTCAGTGTGTTTCTTTGGGACTAAATGGCTTGCAGGATTGGACGGGATAAAAACCTCTGTCAACAGACTTTTCCATCTTCAGGTTCATAAGTCCTAACTGCAAATTGTCCCCCCTCCCTTCAGGAAGTAAAAAGATCTGACTATAACAGGTTGATACAACTTTATAGGAACAGGGTTTTCTCAGAATCTTAGTCTTGGTCTTGCAGTAACACTCTGTTACAACCAGATATCCCCCCCCCCAAATTTCTCTAACGAGCCCTAGACAGGCTGCCAGAAAGAAGATGCTGAGATACACATCTGCGGTGCAACACCACCAGTCAGCTTACAATTTCTGTCAGAGATACACCAAGTTCCCATAGTCGCTGAGTTGCTTCAGTGAGCAAGGCTTCACTTCTCCTAGTTCATTCTGTAGTTATGATCAAGAAAGATGAGGAGTCACGAAGCACCGTTCTTACATTAATGTGAGAGGCATCAGCACGAACATGGAAGACTACCTTTTACCTCATTCCATAGATATACAATTGGTCACAGTGTGGGTGGGGCCAGATGTTAATGCAAAGAGCATCTAGGTCTCAGTTCCTAAAATCAAAAGATTTTGGTTGTTGGTTTCTCTGTTTTTTCCACTGTATGCTTTGTCTTTGCACATGTTTTACCAAGACAGCATTCTGTATCACATTTCTGATCTCTATAAAATATAAAATCCAGAGGAATAACTCAATGCAATGTTTTAGGAGGTACTTTTGTTTCTTTGGGTTTTTTTTTCTAATTTCTCTCCTACTCATCTAGACAACAGACAAGCTGTACTTTATACAACCAGCTTTAAACTCAGGCTTTGACTAGTAGTAAGTATAAACCTTTTGGGATAAACTATATGGTACTGGTTAATGGTGCTGTCTCAACCCTGGTTAAGTTCAAATCAGTTCATGATACTTGTAGATTTAATTGGGGGAGGTAGCATATCAACAGATTGCTTTCCTTGCTGGGTTCCTACCTAATCTTAAGGTGTTTGCTAAATTTAATTAGTCAATACGCTGAAGATTACTGGGAAGTACTTCTTTTTGACAGGTACAAATTTAATTTTAATGAGGCATTAAAGACCTATAAGACATTTTAATCATGCACTAAACACACTGTAGACACATTTTTTTTAAATAAATGCAGACTGCTTTTGTTTTCTTCTCTTTGGTTACAAGGCATGTTTTTACCTTTTCTGTCCAATTCACATCTAGCAGAGTATTGATCTTGAACAGTGTTAGCTAAACATCCAGGTGACAGCTCACAACCATCTTTAATTCCAATTCCAGAGGCTCTGATACCTTTTTCTAGCCTCCAAGGGCACCAGGAAAACAAATGTTACACATGCATGCAGATACAACAGGCATAACAATTTTTGAATTTAGAAAAAAATACAGTAGAAATAAAGAACAAAACACTAACATCAGTCAATAACCCAAGACCTTCTTCTTTCCCTAAATTGAGAAAGAGCTCCTCGTCCTACCTGAAATAAAGAAGCAAGAAGTAAAGGAGTGTTGAGCAACCAACCATTTCCTACCAGCTTGGTCATCTGCTCACAGCCTCCCTGTGCACATTCCAAGTTTTCCCCTCCACAAAATAATGTAGGACATCATACCATCAGCATTTAAATTGTTGTCTAGCAGTCACAATTCTAAGCTTTGTTTGGTGAAAGTAAGACTTGCACTGGGTCAAGATTTCTGGTCTCCTGATACTTTAAATAAGTGTAGAAAGGACAGAGATATGCCAGCTAACAAAGAAATGGAAAATAGAAATTTCCAAAGTACAGTTGGATATATGATAATGCTTGGGACATTTAATATAAACTCTAGGTTTTCATTCCTAAAAGCTAATGTTACAGAGTAGGAAATCAAGTTTATACTCCCTGTGGTTGATAGGTGCAGATTCTATAGTTGCCCTGTTTCTCTATCACCCCCCACAAGATGTTTATAAGCCCTTGCAAACAAACGCAAGAAAGAAGGAGAAGCTGGGTGTCTGTTTTCTAACTTGCTTGAGACCAAAGGACTTGGGAATAATTGGATAAACATTACCTGGTTGTACATCCTTAAACTGAAAAATCTGAGATTTTCCAAGATCCAAGCCTTTGGAGCATTGGCTTTTAAAATATTCCAATATTACGATTTTCAGATTTGGGGCACTCAACTTTTACTCAGTGTTGTAAAACCATATCATGCTTAATATTTTTCTGTAATGTTCTAGGGGGAAATTCAAATGATAGTTTTATATTCTTAAAGACTATAACTTGTATTTGGAGATTCACCTCTATCATTGCTATATATATTTCTAATTTGTCTTCATTTATAAGTAACCAGGAAGTAGCTACACATTGCCAGTAAATAATGTATTCAAAGAGCAATTGTAGATAAGGATGCAGGTGGTTATATTGTATATTATCTGCTAAGATGTCATTAGTCCCTAGAGCATTCATTTCAAACATTAGAGTCTAGAAAATAATCCCCAAAACTAATGACAATCTGAGTTCTATGTGTACATTCAAGGGAGCAAGCTATAAAGTAGACGCACCAAAATGATAATACTGTTTACTCTTGAGTTATGAGATCATTGCTGATAATTTGTTCTTTATTTTAATATTCCTCACAGTAAACAAGTTATCAGTGGGAAATAACAGTGATAATTTTCAAAGAAGAACTGTGATTTGATAGGTCTAGTATAACAATACAAATGTGTGTTTGCTTTCACAACAATAGAATGTTGCCAGTGATATACTGTATTTTCCAGCATAACATATTCAATGCTTGTTTACCTGCTTCTAGTTAGTATTCGTACAGCCCTACCACCTAAATGTAACATGTTTGTTCACCAATAATTGAATTGCTTCAAATACAGAAATAGCATTGAGTTCAAACACTGGTTCTCAGTGCAAGAGGATGATTCATTAGCACATCTTAATGATGTTTCTATCTGTTTGACTTCACCTGAACCTTATAAACAAACAAAAACCACACTCTATGATAGTAACTGTTCATCAAAAGAAAATGCCTTCTATGTGAGGCTTCCTGCATAGCTATAACTCTGAACATAATCACATATAAACTCCATTACTTTTAGACACAGTGCAGAAATATTCAAGTTGCTGCTGTAATCAAGAGTAAGCACCACACAAGCCAGAGTGGAAAACAATTTATTATCTGGGGACATGGTACATTTATCAAGATGCTTTGTTACTATTAAGAATCCTGGCCTTGAGACTCTCCAAATTGTGTGTGAGTATTTGTGTGTCTCTGTGTGTGTGTCTGTGTGTGTGTCTGTATGCATGAGAGAAAGTGTGTGTTTATATATAATTATGTGTCAGCATTTTACAAGTATTTCATATATTTCTTATGTGTAATCATTTTTAATGCTTATTCTTTGTACTAGAGAATAGGAGATATTCAAGGGGGAGTTTATTGGCTCATGGCATTAGTTTTCTGCAATTATTGTCCAGATTCTAATCTTTGAAATTAATGCTCTAGGGACTGATGGCATCTTAGCAAATAATATAAAAGTACAATCACCCACATTCTTATCTACTATTGCTCTTTGAACACTTTTATCTATTGACAATGTGCACACTTCCTGGTTAATTATAAATGAAGACAAATTTATACACAATGGTTTGGACTCTATCTTTTATCCTAAATCCATGGAATCTGCTCAGAGAGCATTTCAGATAACAAGCCTACACAATTTTGGCAGTTTACTTCCAAAATCAGCAATGAAAAATAATGTAATATTCCATATAATTGTGCAGTTTGCTGCCCATTCCCAAGACTATAGTCAAGAGAAACAATTTTAGCAACAAGTCACATCGATGTCAACAGATACCTGTGCTGTGTCTCTGTGAAAAGGGAATGGTATACCCTGGACAAGTGAGTCGTCTTCAAATAGTGATCACAGCATAGCATCTACAGGAAGGGAAGAAAGTATGAGTTTTTCTCTCAAAGAAGCAACAATCACTCTTCTTTACATACTACCATCTTCCATTATAAATTTTTACTTAGTTTTCAGATAACAAAGTGACTATGTAATTTTATGGCCTATCTTTATTTCCAGAATGTTGTGCCTTTCAATAATGATCTTCTTATATTATTTACATCATTAGCAATTAGGACAAATGTACTAGCTTTCATAATTTCCTCCCAGGTCCAGATGCTAAAATTAAAAAATTAAAAAAAATTTGAATATCCTCAACTACCTCCGCAGCCAATAGTGAAACAAGTTAAATAAAGTATGAACTCTTGGTAATATTCAGAGGTTGGTATCTGATAATGTAGTCATGGCATTGATAAATGGAGTTCGTTATGCTTTGGCATGATGTTATAGCAAGGAAGTCGCTGGGCAAGTTAAATATTCACTCTACAGCCTAAACAATATAATCAAAATGCATAACACTGAATTATCCATCCATAAAAATTACAACCAACTACACAGGGCCTACTGAGGCAATATAACGTCAAGAACAAAAGCAATCAGAAGGAGATGAAATTGCATTTCTGTCGTGTACTAAGATTTAGCATGTCTTTGAGCTTAGGTTCCTAGTGAAAGAGCTTTGTCATGTTGCCGTGATCACATTTGTAAATCAGATTTCAACAATTGTTAGATGACGCTATTTCTAAGATGGGAAAAATTTCTCAAAATAATGTGTACAAGGATTGTTGTACTGAGTGACAGGGGATATTGCAAACCTTCCATTCAGACCAAGACAGCCAAGTAATAAAAAGCAACATTTAAAGAACATCTGAAAATTTACTTCACAGTACCAGGAACTTGGCATAGACTGTTACAACTAATAGTGATGGTTGAGTCTTTGGCTTCTATTCCACACTACCACTATCTTTGTGTGTATCATCTAAGCACCTTGCATCTAATATGGTTGTGTTTTGTTGTAGTCATTGTTGTTTGATATTTCATTTGTGTTTTAATAAATAAAGCTTGCCTGAGATCAGAAATTAAAACAGTCACCCTGATCAATCATGCAGACCAGGCAGTGGTGGTGCACTGGGTAGCCATACTAGTTTTCCATAAAATCTGGGTGGCAGTGGTATACACCTTTAATACCAGCACTAGAGAAGAATATAAGACGGGAGGAGATAGTTCTCCCAGTCTCATTCTGAGATTCCAGGAAGCAAGATCACCATTTCAGACTGAGGTAGAGGTAAGAGCCAGTGGCTGGCTGTTTTTCTTTTTTTGTTCTTCAGGTTGAACCCCAATATCTGTGTCTGGGTTTATATTAACCATGCTACAGTTGTTGTTATTGTTCTTTCTGGAGCTCTTACGTGCCATGTGAAGCCATACTAATATGGCAGATGGTACTGAAGAGAACATGGGCACACTGTAGAGAAGAATAACTACCCTCTCCGTAGAGGTCTAGGCCAGCAGTTACTTGAAAGGAGCCAACAAGCTACAATTTCCCTTGCTCTGACTAAGAAACTCTGGCTACTTATCATGATTTTCAACAAGATATCTTGTTAAGAAACATGCATATTTATAATCGATCTGTTAGGTGCCTTCTGTGTCTAATATTATCATCTGATTGTGTGATGAACTCTGATTATATAATATCCATTATGTATTTATCAGGATTAATGTAGTCTATTGCATCTATTCTGTTACATAAAAGAACTGAGTAAGGATGAGGTCAAGGAGATGTCCCTAGTGAGGAGTAAAGATAAGCAACATTACATTTCCAGTATATAAATATAATCAGCTCTGGCTGACTATGGGAGTATATGCATGTACTCATGTTTGTGCACATACACACGCATGCATGCACTCATGCACATGTGTGCACACACACATACATAAAGGATTGTTGGAGGAGGCCACTTAGCCCCAAAATAATCACACAGAAACTGTATTATTTAAATCACTGCTTGGCCCATTAACTCTAGCTTCTTATTGGCTAACCCTTATGCCTTAATTTAACCCATCTCCATTAATCTGTGCATCACCATGAGGTTGTGGGCCTCCATCAAACTTTTAGCACGTCTATCTCCAGTGATGGCTCCATAGTTTCTCCCTGACTCCACCTCCTTTCTCCCAGCATTCAGTTTAGTTTTCCCAGCCTAGCTCTGTTTCCCTATAGCTCTGCTATAGGCCCAGAGCAATTCCTTTATTAACCAATAAAATTCATAGAATACAGAGAAGAATCCCACATCAGAGGATACCAAGACTAAGACTGCTCAGGTACCTTATTTAAAGTGCTACACATGTGATTTATATAGAGCTACTTATAATAGTTACTATAGTATATGCTGCATATATACCTATTATACTGTTTCTTTCAGAATTATGACCAAAATAATCATTGTACATATTCAGTATGCATAGTTATTAGAGTAGTTTATAGCACTTTATTGTGTATTTTATAAAGAAATGGTAGATGGGACTTTGACATACCCAGTGTATAGAGATGATAAAATGTTTAAGAATGAAAATCTTACCCTGGAGAGATCATTACATATTTTACATATTTATCCACTTAACATGCTGTTCCCTATGAATATGTACAATACTTATTTCTTCATTAAAATGCAAAACAAAATAATTTTCAAAGAGATATTACAAATAAACATAATGAGTCAAAATGGGTAAAGTAATAAAATTCAAAACAGTCGTAATGTTCTGTTTTCCAGTAGTGATGGATGAGCTCATAAAATAACACTTATAGATAGTAATAATAAAATATGGCTGAAACATAATATACAATTATATAGGAACACTCACAAAGAAGGTTAGAGAGATGGCTCATTGGTTAAGAGCATTTGCTAATCTTCTAGAGGATGCAGATTCAATACCTAGATCTACATGGTGTTTTCAACCATCTGTAACTTTTGTTCCATGGGTTACAGTGTTCTCCCCTGGCCTCAGAGGGTACCAGACATGCATTTAGTATATAAACCTACATTCAGCCATAATATCAATACTCATTAAGTGAATATTTATAAAATTTTACTGAAGCACACCTGAATACACAATAGATACATGACAGGTATATAAGATCTAAATTAGAATTGCAGTTCAACCCTCTCATGGAGTGACAATAATTACAGGTTTAATTCAGTCCTAGAATCTCTTTAAGAAATAATACTCTTCAATGGCATATGATGGAACCCAATCTCCTTATCATTTATACATTTGAGTATCCAACTTTATATTCAAGATATGGGCGAAGTGTCCTGAGAGTGTAATTCATACACATAACCAAATTATCTATCCCCCAAATATCCAGGATATTTTAGTTAGCAGGTAGGCATCAAAATCGGTGTAATTTTTTTAAAGTTTTTTTTTTCCCAATGGATAATGAGCTGGAGTCAGGATATAGAACTCATGTATACAGAAGACAGAGTGTATAAGCTGGCTCACTTAACAAAGCTTGTGAACAGAATTCCCAAGTGCTGGGAACTGTATATGCTAGGAATCCAAGAACAAGACTTATGTGGCTGGAAGGAGGCAGAACCCAGAGCCTGGCATCACCACAGAGAAGAAAGGTTGGAGGTGAATAGAAAGTTCAGCAACAGTGGGCGTGGTTGGGAGAGCACAGGGTGAGAAAGGACCTAGGGGCAGAGATCTGACAGTTTGCAAAAGTCTCAGTTTCTGTGCATGTGGCTTAACTCAGGCCATGGTTTTCCTTTCTCTTTGTTTTGTTTTGAAACTGGAAGTCCGAACAGAAGAGTATGGATAGCATCTATTTTCAGCTTCAATATAACAAAATGCAGCAAGTGGCTTAAGAGAGAAAATTCTGCTTTGTGACTCCTCAGGATGTGGTTCGTCTTCACTGAAACTGCCTCCAGCTGAAAATCTAGAAGAGCGCTTCTTTGCTTTTCTGTAATTTTTTAAAATTTCTGTTTTAATTGTAAATTTTTTGAGAATTTCATACATGAATACTAGCTTATATCATTTCCACCTACCCTCATAGAACTTACATTACCCCTCTGACAACTTACAACTCAAGTCTCTTCTCCCACACTCCTCATTGTTTAGTTATTAGTGTTACATTATCATTGTTACACATACACACACACAACCTACAGAGTCCATCTAGTGTTATTTGTATATACATGTGTATAAGTCTGATCACATCGAATTGGATACCATATCAGAGGGCTCATCCCTCGAGAAAGTTGATTCTCTGATTCTCCCTCTCTCATATAAATTGATTACCTGTGGTTTTTCCTATAGGAGTGGGGCCTTGTGAAATTTCTTCTCTCTGAGGTTGACAACTGGTGTTGTTATTGCTCACATCTTGTTTGGACAACCATATTGTTAAGGTTTCATGGGTGTAGCAACCCTACCATTTTCTAGAAGACACTATTTAGCAGCAGGTATCCTGGTCCACTGGCTCCTACAGTCTTCCTGTCCTCCCATCAATGATATCTTCTGAGACTTAGGTGTAGGGTTTGCGATATTGAGGTAATGATTGGTGCTGGATGGTCGTCTATACTTGGCCTTTTGAGCACTTGTGGATCTCCATAGTCGACTCTGCTAAAATAAGTAAAGAAATACATTTTTTTTGCAAAGCATCTTTTATGAGGGTTGAGAGTTACACTTCTCTGTGAGTATAAGGATAAGTATTTATAAAACAGAAATTAAGAATGACTTGAACTCCTGAGCCTTTTGTCTTTATCTATATAAAAAGGCACTGGTGATAAAAGGCTCTCAAATTGCTATTTAAAAAAAAGAGAGAAAAAGAAAACAAATTATAGCAGTTTAGGAAAATGACAGTAATGGATTCTCCTCTAGGATCTATGGCCTCTCTGTCCACAGGCAGTTGCCTAGGTTTAAATACCAGACATGAATTCCCTTATACTAAGCAGGTTGTAAGTCTAATTAGACAGTTGCTAGTAATCCCTGAGATAATAGTGTCACTATGGCACAACCGTATTCTCTTGTCTGGGTAATCATTGTTGTGGTTCAAAGGCTTACAGCAAGGTGTGAATATTGATTGCTGTTATTCCTTGGTAACTTGCATAGTAACTTCCAGTATTGTTAGAGCTGCTCTCCAGGAAGAGATTTCCTGGTCCATTCTAGCTTAATTCCTCCAAGTCTGTGTCCAAAGTATGTGCTATCTTCAGCAATAACAGGTTAGCTTCAAGGTCCACAAGGCAAGCAAAGGCAATGGCAGTAACCTATATTATTTTGAGAGTCTCTTGTACTCACTGCCCCCATAGACAACTCAAAGGGAGGTTTTCCATGCCTGCTCTGAGCTTTGTTATGTAGTCTATGGTTTGGGGGGGAGAATTATCGCCTCACATGGTGTAATTATACTTAATCCATCTACACACACATACGCACACATGCATGTGTGCACATACATGTACTTTATAACAAACTTATAAAATAATGCTACCCAATGATATTTTCAAACATTCTTATTGTTATCTCTTCCTTCTTTCTTCCTTCATCTCTTCTGTATTATCCCCCGTTCCCTTCCCAGTTAGAGACCATCCACCCATTTTGTTCTTTCCTCCTCCATAACACCTGTGTCTTATCCTGCGTTCTGGGACTCCTTCTTTCCCATTCCCTATAGTCCTTTTCTACTCTCCTGGCTTCTGATGTTTCCTCAGGTTACCTACTCAAATCTTAAGACTCTGAGTTTGGATTCATAAATAAGAGAGATCTTGTGGTGTTTGTCTTTCTGGGTATATGTTACTTCACTCTGTATAATATTTTTCAGTACTATCCAATAATAAACATAATTTCAGTTATTTTTATAGAAAACTGCCAAAGAAAACTATACTTTTATCAAAGTGGCAGAAGACAAAATCAACTTCTAAAACTCAATACCTTTCTAGGTGCCAAAGCCAAGCATGCACAGAAAGAGATCATGGAAACACTTTCATTTACAATAACTTCAAAGGCAATGAAATAGTAATGAATAAATCAAACCAGTAGGTGAAAAACCTACAATGAAAACTTTAATCTCTGAACAAAGAAGTTGAGGACCCTAGATGATGGAAAGACCTCCTGTGCTCATGGGTAGATGGACTTGATATGAAAGGAATAGCCTACTTCACATATTCATGAATTCCCAATCCAAACCTTATGACATTCTTCAGCGAAATAGAGAAGGAATCCTATAATTCATATGGAATCACAAAAGAATCCTATATACCAAAGTAATCTTGTGTATAAAAAGAAAAATTCTTTTTTTTATGATTACTATCCTGGATGGTTTAGCATACCAGATTAACATATTAGCTATATTACAGGCCTATAGTAATTAAAAAAAATTTAAAAAAGCATGAAACTGAAACTGGTGCTACAATTCCACCATCGTTCACAGAGGTTTCTATCCTGCCCAGTCCCAAAGAAACACACAGAGGCTTACATTAATTAAAAACTGGTTGGCCTATTTGCTCAGGCTTCTTATTAACTCTTATATCATGCATTAACCAATAATTCTTGTCTGAATTAACAACATGGCTTGGTACCTTTTATCAGTGAGGCATTATCATCTTGCTTTCTCTGTGTCTGGGTGACAACTACAGACTGAGCCTTTCCTCTTCCCAGAATTCTCCTATTCTTGTTGCCCTCCCTATACTTCCTGGCTGGCTACTGACCAATCAGTATTTTATTAAAAAGCTTTACAGGGCACAAGATCATTGTCCCACAGCACTTCCCCTTTAAAAAAACAAAACTCAGAATCTAATCTCCTTTGTTTATCTTTCTTCCTGATCATTATACATAACAACTTGTAACCAACACTATAAACAAAAGGAAAACATCCATAATCCATGTTTTGGGGGAATGTGGAAATAGTTTTCTAGTCTACTTCCTGCTGATTGGGGGCACTGATAATTTTATGGTGACCTAGAGAAAAGTTAAGGTTATGGTCAAGTCATGACTGGAATGTTCTGTGAGGCTTGATCATTTCAGTCAACAGTCTTGAGGCTGTTCTGGATGTAGAACTCAGAGGAAACTCCAATAGAGGCCCTCTGAAATGTTTGATCATCTGGGCCTTCTGTTCCCATCAGAGATTTTTTCAGGGGGTCTTCCTTGATCAAACCTGATTCTTCTTAACCCAGAATGAATCCACAGCCCCTCATTTTCTGTGAAAACAAAAGCAAACAAAATCTCTTCTCCAAAGTAACCTATCTTTTAACTTAAATTTTGAAGTCAAGGCATTTTCAAAATATAGTTAGGTTAACTCGGCAACATTTATAATCAAATGTCTTTTAGCCATTAAACAATTCAAAGACAACACAATAACATACAGTATCCTGAGTCTCTGTATACTTCCCATCTTATTGTGGCTTTATTTTAAACTCTGTTAATTTTATTTTTATTTTTAATTGG
>LOEQ01000273.1:101713-121966 GCA_001685075.1 Bramus lutescens
CAGGATTTCTCTGTATGTCTTTGGCTATCCTGGTATTCACTCTGTAGACCAGGCTGTCATTGAATTCACAGAGATCTGCCTCCTCTGCCTCCCAAGTGCTGGGATTAATGGTGTGTTCCACCACACCAACTACTTTCTTTTCTTTTCTTTCTTGAAGGACTTTATCCTTTTTATTTTCTCTCCCAAGCCTACACATATTTTTAAACACACTATAAAACACTTAGAGGCTTCTTTTTTCATCTGAATCTATCTTTTCTGTATAGCTCTCTTTTTCTAACCAGTACTCAGAAATTAAACGATTCACTATACCGATCCTAATTAGCCCTGGCTTTGATGGCTGGATTCACCCCATTCCTTTGCTTTCTGAGAGTCTAGCTTCATGACATAGGTACTGGGTAGGAGCCATGTTTATTGCCACAACTCTATGGAGTTTCAAGCTATTACTAAGAAGCATGCTGTTGGTTCTTCATAAACACCATTTAAGTGCTTGGTGGCAGGGCTTCTTAAAAGAGCTACAAGGTTTTTGCAGATAAAGCTGAGTAAAGAAGCCTCTATAAGACGTGCTTTCCTCTAGCAAACAGAGCCCATCCAAGAAAATGCTACTACCAAGAAG
This sequence comes from Bramus lutescens, assembly GCA_001685075.1. NCBI lineage: Eukaryota > Metazoa > Chordata > Mammalia > Rodentia > Cricetidae > Bramus > Bramus lutescens. The sequence continues at coordinate 102,327 of LOEQ01000273.1, forward strand.
CTGTGCTTAACTCTATTCCTTTGTGTCTATAATTACTTCCCGAGCTCTTTTGGGTTTTATTTGGATGTATAGGCAGTTCCACCAGAATAGGAGAATTCTGGGAAGAGGAAAGACAGTTGTCACCCAGACACAGAGGAGGCAAGATGAGAATGCCTCAGTGATAAAAAGTACCAAGCCATGTGTCTAACACAGACAAGAATTATGGGTTAATGTAAGATATAACTCTTGTTAATAAAAAGCCTGAGCTAATAGGCCAACCAGCATTTTATTAAATCAATACAAGTGATGAATCTTTACAGGGTACAAGACCATAATCCCACAGCATGCCACAGCCTAGGTTCAGGTCCTGAGACAGGAAGGGGTGTAGGCAAGAAAAAATGAACTGTCCTACAACCAGATAAGTTTACATAAGTAGCCATCCCCCAATAGCTCCTGCTATCTTTCTTGATACATCAAAAACAAGCATGTTTTTCCATACTAACAAACAAGATTTTACCATCCCCTAATGTTAACCTCTGTCAAAAATGAACATGTCAAATATGTTTTTTCCCAACTTTTACATCAAAACATCTTTAAATAACACTTATCACTTTGCTCCCTTAGCCAAAAACCAAGCCAGGTACATCCTGTCTTTACAAAACTAAAAGATGATTGGCAACAATTTCATTCAAAACATAGTTACATAAATAGGGGTGATCTGCATCCGATCCTGTCAGCTCTGATTCAGGACAGCTCCCAGGATCGGAAGTGACAGCTGGCATCTCCAGACAAGAAACCTGAGAAGCATCACCTCCCAAAGAAATTTAGAGGAGATTATTTGAGAAAAAAAATGGGGTTTCCAGGAATGATCACATCTGTCTCATGCATGATTGATAAAATGACACTAAAAACACCAAGAACATCTTCAATATTATGAGAGAGAAGACAGTCCCAGCAGTATTTTCCACTTTCCCGAAGTCCATTGGTCATTGCCAAGTAAGACTGCCACCATGGGCTTTTGTCTTATCTGGAGACTCATTGGACAAGCATTCATTTACTGGTCCAAAACTAGGGTGCATGACTCCCAAAAAACTGGCACAAAGACAGAAGACCTGATCATAAATTCATGTAACTACAGCCATCTGATATTTGATAAAGATGCCAAAAACTCACACTGGAGAAAAGACAGCATCTTCAACAAATACAATTCTTCATATGGAAGAATAAAATCAGAACTGTATTCATCATCCTGCACAAAATTTAACTCTCAGTATATCAAAGGCTTCACTATGAAAACTGAAATGCTAAAACTATTAGCAAAAAACAATGTGTTACAAAATCCAAATGTAGGAAAGGCCTCTTGGGATAGGCTTCCATTCGTTCCAGAATTAAAGCCAATGGCTGACAAATGGGACTTCAAAAAGCAAACAAGTTTCCATACAGCAAAGGAAACAATCAGTCAAGTAGAGGAATCCCACACAGTGAGAGAGAACCTTTGTCATCTGACTCAAACAGAGGATTACTATCCACAACATACAGAGAACAAAGAATCAAGTAAACAAACAACCCAACTTAAAAATTGGGCTGTGGGTCTGAACAAAGAGTTCCCAAAAGTGGCAACAAAATGACTAAGAAAAATCTCAAAAAAATGCTCAACAAACTTAGAAATCAATCTAAGGTAAATGCGAATTAAAACAACTTTCTCTCTTTTCACCCAGTCTGAATGATGATGGTCAAAGAAACAACTTATAATAAATACTGGCAAGGGTATGGGGAAAAGTCAGCCCTCATTCACTGTTGGTATGTGCTTAAGCTGGTATAGTCACTATGGAAATGAGTGTGGAGAATTCTGAATAGGTTAAAAAATTAGTATATGAATCCAGCTATCCATCCAATTTCTTATCACATACCTTTTTTTTTCAAAGAACTTCATAGCCTACTATAGAGACAATTGCTTAACAATGTTCAATACTGTCAATTTTCAATAGCTAGTTTTCTACTCTTATACTTCATAAAACCTCCCTAAACATATGTTGTTCAGTTTTGGATGCTATGTCTTGCATATTCTCTACAACTGTATATGTTAGAGATTCAACCAAGTTGATGTTCATTATTGTAATTGGTTATGCCCCTGCTATACACTTTTCTTAATATGTGCCTCTTTTCATTCAGTGTTTGTAGCCATTCTTTTGTTCAGTAATCTTTGGCTAGGTTCAGTCCCTAGCATTTGAAAGTCCTTTGATTTGTTTCCAGATTTTGGACATACACACACAATGGCATGCTTCATTTCCATCTATGTTTACTGCTGTAGAGTATAGGGATTTCCCCAGAGCATGCTCACAAAGATGGCTTAGTTGACAGACCTTGTGCATACTTGTGTTTTCTAAGAGACATCAAATTGAGTTAGAAGTATGGTCTCCAATACTGATAGCAATTGAGCAAAGGGATTGAATTATGTTTTATGCAGATGAAATATGCCTAAATATAAAGGGTCAACAGGGTCAGAAAATCTTGCTGAAACATTAAATCACTCACCCACTTCTCAGAACCAAGTTTTAAAAGTTGTTTTAGCAAAAGAAAGAAAGACACTTCCATCCGTGCTGCTAAGTTTTGAGTCCCTCTATTAACACAGTGCTAACTGTACTACTCAGAGAAAATGAAGATTCCTCTTCCTCTGTGTCTCCCTGAGCAGCCAGCTTCTCAAATCTGTTGAGACATTCTGATGAAATGATTATTGGTACTCACATGGCAATATGCAAGCTATTTCCTGATTGGTAACTTGTTCTCCTTAGCGAGTAATTATTAGATTCAAATTGTTTTCCTGATTTTATATCTGGTTGTCATTCAGTGAAGCCCTACAGTTTTTCAAAGTATGTAGATCTTTGTTTTGTATAAGGAGGCCTGCATGGTGCAAACTGCAGTTTAAATCTTTGCATGCTCTGAACTGCCTTCTCTCCAGGCTATATTCTTATTAACTCTATTGACTATGGCCTGAATTTCCCTTTGTATCTCTTATGATCTTATTGTTGTCTTTTTTTCTTTACCATCTGTATAAATGACCTTTTCCTTTTATTCATCCACTTGAGAGCTATCCATAGCTTCCTAAATCTGAAGTTAAGTATTAATTGTAGTAATTGTAAATTATTTTTTCATTGCTACAATTCTAATCATTTGCATATTCTGTGTCAGAACCCAGAGTGGAGTTAAATGAGACTAATACTTCTCAAAGTACAGACTAAAAGATTCAGCAGGAGGGTTTGTAATTAATGCAGCTTGCTGTAATGTGGTTGGTCTTCATTGTACTCTAGGTAATTATGATGTTGCTTGTTGCTGGTCCATACTGAGATAAACGATGCTACACCCTCATACACTGCTTCATCTTGGTTCTCACCCCTTTGTCTTATAGGTCATCTTTTTCTGCCTAAGTGCTACTCCACCTTAGTAGTACTCTTGATAATTCTTAAGCTCACCAACTTTGCAACAGTGGCTTTTAAGTTTGGAGTTTTATTCATTAATATTTTAATCATTATGTTTTTGCTTCTAGAAGTTCTGAAGTTTTATGCCTTTTATAGGCCAATTTTAATGCATTAAACTGTGCTGTCTAAGGTATTCTTGAACTCATTACATAGCCCAAACTAGCCTTGAAATCTCCGTACTCCTGCTTCAGTCTCTCGAATGCTACAATTATAGATGTGTGCCGCCATGCTTAGCATGGGCTATAATTTCATACATTCTTGTTTTAAAACTATTTTATATTCTGCTACAGTTCATTATAATGTCATCCGTCTCTGAAAATCGGATCCTTAGTCTGCCTTTTATGAGAATATTTAAAGCATTTGTTTCTTTATGTGCTTGGCAAGTTTCTTTTGTGTGTAGCAAGCTTATGTTTATTGAAATCCGTCTGCCAGAAATCTTTATAGTCAATTATGATAATTAATATTGATCATTGACTTGACAAGATGGAGAAGTGCCTAGGAGATAAAACTTAGAGGCATGTCTTTGAGGGACTGTCTAGATTGGATTCATTGAATTGAAAAGACCTGCTCTAAATGTGGGGCAGCATCATCCCCTTAGATGAAGTCCCAGGCTGCTTAAAAAGGAGAAAGGAAGCTGACAACCAACATTCACTTCTCTGTTCTTTTCTGCAGATACACTCTGACCTGATGCCACAAGCGTATCCCCCCTTGCTCCCACAGGGTGATGGGCTGTATCTTCCAACTATTAGGCAAAAAAAAAAATCCCTCCTTTCTTTACGATGTTTCTTGTCTATATGTGGTCTCATTGATGGGGAAAGTAACTAAAATACTTAGGCCTCTAGAAATGCTTTCTCTAGAACTAACTTGCAAATTACTTTTGCTAGGTATTCTGATACTTCCATTTTTTCTCTCATTTTCCCTACTGTATGAATTCTTTTTTAAATGGACTATGTGTAGGGCAGTATCAAGATAAACTTGGGTTTGGGGTTTTTATTTTTGGAGGGGGTGGTGTTTTTTCACTTTTCCACTTAATGCCAACTTCAAGTAAAACCAGTCTTTCTGAGGACTGTTTTTTCCTCTTCCACCACTGAGCATATGCTTGTCTTTCATCTTTTGTGAGGTTCTGGCTTTGTTGTTACTGGATTTTTGTAGGGTTGCCTGGAGCTGATCTTGTATTGAACTTGGGTGGGGGTTTATCCCCTATTTTATGTTCAGGACCTATTCCCCTGAGGATTAGAGGATACTGAGTGGGAAGTTCTGGCTCTTAGACAACCCCTAGAGATTCCAGATCTCTTGTTGAATTTTTTTTGCCATGATCCTGAGGTTTTATATGTTTTGTCTAGGATACAGTTACTCTCTCTGCTCATCCATGCCTTCACACATCTACAAACAACACTCCCCTGTATTATTTTTCTATTTTCTTTCTTGTAGTCAGTACATGGAAGCTCTTTCCACAGTGTGAGTGGTTAACCAATTTGTCAGCTCAGAAACTACAAATTGGTTGTGTGATTTCAAGTGATCCATGTCACTCCTCCACCACAATTTCCTTAGAGGAAAAAAAAATAGGTATTGAGGTAGACAAATCCCAAATTCCTGATATCTGTAAACTCGTGTTACCTGAGAGCTGTAAAGGTGGTGCATGTATCAAGACATGCAATGGAAATTTCTGGACATGTGTAATATACATGTGTAAATAGAGACTGTTCTTTGGTTCCCAACTGCTCAGACCTCAATAATCACACAGAAATTATATTAATTGTGACATTGTTTGGCCAATAGCTTAGGCATATTCCTAGCTTGCTCTTACATCTTAAATCACCACATTTCTATTAATCTTTATATCACCATGAGACTGTGGCTTACCAGTAAAGTTCCAGTGCCCTTCTCCTTAGGCAGGTACATGACATCACTCTGACTGCACCTCCTATCGCTCTATATCTCTTCTACTCTGACTATATTTTGCCCTACCATAGGCCAATGCAGCTTATTTATTAACCAATGGTAATAAAACATATTCATAGCATACAAAAGCGAATTCCACATCATATGTGCTCATCATATGTGAAAGTCAACCATTCAGTTTTTCTTTCTCTTAACAAGATCATAATAATATTACAGAACTAATGTTTTCCCAGCCTGTTTGCAAGAGGATGTTTTGGGGATTTTATTGGATTGTAACTTCTTTTACATGGGTCCTAAAAATGTTCAAGACATGTTTCTTTCTATAATTAAGTTTTTCAGTGTCATCTGGTTTTAGCCAATTATTACATGGATGGTAGCCAAAAAGTATTATCATCTTCTTTTCCCGAGATGAAATTCTCCTGTTACAAATAACAAGCATTTGTACACATTGTCCCCTCAGATGATGACATTGGGCAAGTGCCCATTTCTTTAAATTATTTAATTGGCATTTAAGGAGCATATATGGACCCAAGGGACTTTTAACTATCTGTAGCTCCTTTTTTTCAGTGACATATTAAAATAGGATTTAGTATGTGATCAATCCGGACTCTCTGAACGTGGCTGACAAGGAGAGCTGAATGANGGGAGGAGGGGAGGAGGTGGAAATTTTTAATAATAATAATAATAATAATAAGTGAAAAAAAGAAAAAAAATAGGATTTATCATGTTTGTTGGTATTCATCAGAAAAATCTCTGCTCATCATTTCAATAGTGACTTTTTCATAACAAACACAAGTAGACATTAGAGACAACAAAGGCAGATTGTGCTTCTTTAAGGGGGTTCCAGTTTAACTGAGAGCACAAATTTTGTGAAAAGTTATTTTAAACTAGTAGATGGATAAATGGCTCACCAATGAGCAATGCATAATGCTCTTCAAGAGGAACTGAGTTCAGTTCCCAATGCCATGGCAGGTGCTTGACAACTGCCTGTAACTCTAGCTCCAGGGTCTATAATACTTCTGGCTTCCATAGGCACCTCCACATACATTCACAAACCCACAGTCATAGGAACAATAAAAATAACTATAACCATATCAACCATATGTATATAATAGAAGATTGGGAATATCAAGTCCTAGCTTTTTAGACTGGGCAAGAAAACATAATGCCAATGACCAAATTATGGAAGAAACCTATAAGGTTCAGATTTAAGTCTGGAATTCACCATCTTACTTGATGTGACTTCATATTCAAAATTAGAGAGCAGTGCATTTTCAGTCACATACTTATAGGAAACATTATCTGAGTTTGCACTTGGTGATACTTTCTTTGTATCACCAAGGGTTTTTGATACCTTTCTTTGTCCAGCAAAGAGCACATGTAAGTTTCTGGCTACTTTTGTGTGACTTAGGCATCAGCTCCTCCCTCCACCGTCGCAGGTTTCTTCGTTTGAGGAAAGATGGCCTGGCTTGCATCCATGCCTCAACCATCTGTCACTCAGTTGATTGGCACTGGCTTGTGCCTCTGTGCACAGCTGACCGGCTTTGCTCTTGGCCTCTTGTCACTGCCGCCGTCCAGGTGGCTTCGTCGCATAGGCTGTCGGTTTGGCAAGACACTTCGTGCCATCCTCTCCCGTCTCTATTCCTGCAATATGATGGTTAGAGGGAGCATGAGTCCCTTTTGCAAGTTCTTAGTCTTGTAGCTTAAAAAAGTAATAGTAAACTCAGAAACTTGAGGAAAATGCTATGGATGTTTGAGAGAAAAATTGTAGGGCAGGCAGGCAGCTGCCTGGAGGAGAGAGATGGACAAGAGGAAGAGAAAAAGGCATGCTTTCTGAGTTGGAAGTCAAGGAGACAGGCAGACTCAGCAATACAATGCCTGTGAGCAGGTGCATGGGGAGTTGTGTTTTTACATATACACACACACACACACTCACACACAGTGAGAGGGGGAGGAGAGAAAGGACATAGAAAGAAGGGAAAAGGAAGTTATGCTTTGTGAGTTAGAATTTAGAAAGATAGCTTAGTAATATAGACCCGTGAACAGCCATACTACCATACTGATAGATAGGGTTATGGAGTATGTAAATGTGTTATCATTTAAAAGACATAGTTATTTCTCTTATGTACCTAGGAATATTGCGGTGGCTTTAAGAATGGCATTCTTTCTTGGGGAACTGGAAACATGGGAAACATGACAGGTACCAAAGTCACTCTGAGCTCATATCAGGTTCTGGTCTTGAGAATTCAAAGACTAAAGTTCATATACCACAGGGAGTAAATTTGAGAGGGAATTTCATTATATATTCCTAAGTGACAGGGAAAAATTAAGATGGAAAAGAGAGAGCAGAACTCTTGTATAACAAGGCAGGTCCCAGAAAACTGGTACCCACAAGCTGCTAATCCTGGGCTCTGTGAAAGGACTTATGGCAGAAACTGGGTAGGACATGGAGAGAGGCTTGAACTGTCAGTCGGTCCAATTGCTCTTCCCAGTTGTCCAGGAGGATCTTCAGTCTCCTGGGCACAGACAGCCTTTAGGTAGAGGGACTCATTGAGGAGCTATCAGAGAAACAGGAACCAGAACTCCCTTCTAGCATTTTGGCTTCCAGGACCTTCTAAAAACTGCTGTTCTGTGGTCCCAGACCTATTTGACTGATTCCTACTTCCTCTTCTCATCATTATCTTATAGCTATAGGGGAATCATCTTTCCTGGGGTGGTCTCCCAGCAAGGTGACTGACAACCTCACTCGGACTAATGCTTAAAGGAGGAGATACTAGTATTTTTGTGATCTTTCTTATAAGCTTTTGGACAGTTAAATACTTCATGTTACTACCAACTGAAGCTTCTTTTTTTTTTTCAATCAAAAATCATCAGTCACATAATGGGTTAGATTAAAATGAATTCAAAAAGCAAAAGGTAAGGGCTGAGGGAGATGGATCCGCTGGTAACATGCTTATGTGCCTTGCAAGAAAGAGAACCTGAGTTTGAACCTCTGTACCCATGGAAAACACAAAAGTTGGAAGTGGGGCACATACTTGTGCTCTCAGCATATTGGGTCAGTAGATACAGGCAGATCCCTGAGACTTGCTAAGAGCCAGGTGCGTGAGAGACCATATCTTAGAGAAAAAAGTGGGCAGACCCTGAGGAAGCACGTCTAAGCTTGTCCCCTGGCCTACACACACCTGCACGCACACCCACCCACATATATGCACCTCCCCCTTTGCACATACAAAATAAAACTTATAAGTATTTCAAAATTTAAAAATAAATAAGTTGGTCATTTTAAACCATGATTCCTTTACCATGAGAAATTCCATTAATGAACTTCAACAAAGCCCTGAAAGCTCCACCTCCTTTTTTGGTGGTATTTTCAATTATAAGGGCGACTCTAGTGATTCGTGCCTCTTTTCACAGGGTGTTTCAGTTGTGGTAGCCACCCTCCTTAAAACTCGTATCCTGTGGGATATGGAGAGAGCTCTGGGTTTAGAGTACTTGCTGTATAAGCAAGAGGACCAGAATTCAGACTCCTGGAGCCCAAGTGAATTCCAAGTGGGTACAGCAAGCCATCTATAATTGCAAGCTTGGAAAGTGAAAGACATGAGATCTTCTGAGCTAGCTAGCAGCTAGACAGACTAGCTATATGGGCAGGCTCTGGGTTTGATTAAGAGGCCTTGCCTCAGCAGCGTGTAGAAGTCTGATACAACATGACTGATGTGCACACGAACTCATGGGGACCATAGCAGTATACACAGAGTATGCACAGGTTCCATCCAGCCTGACATGTCCCAGCATTGAAGGTGGAAGTGGAAACAGCTCCCATTCCTATTCAAGAAGCTATCTGCAATTGACAACTGTTTATAAAGGAAAAATCAGTTTTCCCCACTAGGAGAATGGGCATATAAACCGCATTTAAGGCCAGACCGCATACCCTGGCAGAAGATGTCTAATACAAAATGAACTCAGTGGTGTTTTTGTAGATTTATATTTGTTTCATATTGCTTTATTTGGGCTTTTTAAAAATGGTCTTCTGCTTGTATACTTTATGATATCTTTTTATGTTTTTTGTTTGTTTGTTTTGTGTGTGTGTGCATGTGTGGATTATTTCTTGTGGTTTTTCTTTTCTTTTTGTTAATTCTGATTTAGTTTTGTTTGCCTGTTTGCTTTCTAAAGAGAAAAAGAAATCGTGGAGTTGAAGGGTTATATTCTGGGAGGAAATGGGGGAGAGGAAACCAAGCACAGGACATACTGTATGAAAAAAGATGTTTTTCTATAAAAAGGAAAGAAAAACCTTTTTGAAATGTATTGACTTAACAAAACTATAGTTTTTACCAACCAAAGGGCTAGCTTCATCAGACAGCATCTGAGACCTATAGTTGAGATTTATTTACTTTGCTGTAACTGCCTTAAAGTTTCCCCCAATACATTTCTAAAGCACCAGTTCTTGTGACTATGTTTGTTCTGTTATTATAAAAATTTTGTGAAACTGCTTCCATACGGGAACATAGATGTGGGGTGACCTAAATCTGTGGCATCACAGTCATCTCTCATTCCCTTCAAAAATTAAAAAGAAAAGGAGGGGGAAAGAGAGCATATGGAGGGGAAGAATTAGTGAGAAGGGGGAGGGCATTCTTTGACAACAACCTCAGGTCTCCACACATACGTATAACTGAGCACACATATTTGCCCTCATATATTCAAGCATGTATGCACAGGGGCGCACACACATGCCCTCATACAGAGATATGAATAGAAGAAAAGTAGTCTGTTGCCAAGAATACTGAGGTTGGACTCCATAGCTTTTTTATAGGAGTCGGGGGCCTGACGTCAGTGACCTCCAAACCCACTCTCTGACGCTGCTAGAGTAGCCACACTAGGCTCTGCCACACATCAAGTGTACTATGAAGCTGGCAGTCAACGAAGGAAGACTTCTATCACAGAAGACAAAACATCAAAGCTCTAGGTTAAATGTCATCTCCCTCGTGAGTCAAGAAATAGCATGTAAGATGTGCACAGGCCCTCCTTTCTGGTGCACACTTCACTTCCTGCTTTCCCTGTCCTTGTTCGTCCCTGTCTGTTGTCGGTGGTTCTGACCTTGACTTCTGTATTGCATACCTTAATCCTTCTCCTGATCCAGATGTTCCCGTCCTCTTCTTGCTCCTGCAGTTCCAGGCGTCAGAACCCACAGCAGTAAACTCCCCAGTGTCTGTTGGCTACATTCAGGGAAGATTTAGGGGCAAAGATCAGAGTAGTGTAGTGTTATCATTATCAGTCTTTATTAAGGCATTAAGGGCACCCATGCCTGTGTATTCTCTTTCTGCTCTTGTTTTGTTTTTGCTTCTCTTTGCTTTGTTTTGTTTGCTGTATGTTGGTTTATTCGTGATGAAGTCTTGCCTTCTTCCCCCAAGTGACCTAATTTAACTCTAGGTCCAAATGACCACTTCTGCCAGGCCTCTTGAGTAGATGAGACAAGACGCATGTTCCACTGGACCTAGATTTCCAGCACTATTTAAGAATGTGTGTGTGTGTGTGTGTGTGTGTGTGTGTGAGTATGTATGTATGTATATATACATATAAATATAAAAAGTAAGTGTTAATCTTCAGATGTTTGGAACCATATTTATCACTTTACCATAATAATTTCCCATAAAAAATTTTCTTTTTAATTACTCTAGTCTATAAAGACCTGGTCAAAGTATGAAATTCCTGGGAATTGTTTGTCCACAGCATTGGTTTGCTTTTTTTTTTTTTTGATACCACGAACCAGATGACATATCATTTACATATCATAATGACAGTGCATTTACACTGCTCTCCATTTGCACAAGTGTGGAGGTAAAACCACCCTTCCTAAGAAGTCTGAGGGGCCAGGGTGCTGTTGTAAATTAGAACCCCTACAAATCACCAACACTTTGTCTGAACTAGCAGTCTGATGGTGTTTGTAGAATTTTTAGAGTCCCTACAAATCACTGACACTTTGTCTGAACTGGTAGACTGATGTTTTTTGTAGAATTTTAATATTAGAAGGTCATCTAAAAGTTTGAGATCTGAACCAGTGAATTCTTAATCTTTAGAGAATTGTTTTACGAATTGAATACCCAATCAGAACCATCTAAATAAATTAAAAATTAATGTCATGCTTTAAAAAACACACAGCAAAATGAATGGTTTTAGAGAATGTGTTCTATAAGACATGATTATATTTATTTTATATAAGAAAACATCACAGAATTACATGTGTGTTAATAAACGTGTGTCTTATAGCTTTCTAATTCTTCCAAAACTTCACACAATCTTGGGTTCATTTCATGTCTTCTAGTTAAAACATTTATTGCATTGCTTCAATATATTAATATTTCTTTGTAAAAATTTGAAATCGACAAACATCTTTTATGTTGAGATTACTACCTTTGAAAGTGTTTTAAATACTAAAGTAAATGCATAGTATATAGGCACATAGATATTTCCTGAGAAGGGCCTTTTAACTGTATATTTAGTATAGTGTGTAGAGAGAATCTCTTTTATTTGTAATACAAAAAAAAGTCTTCTCTTCCCCAAAGCATTGTACTATCCTTAAACCCAAGAGATGTGTCTATTGTTCTTTCTTATCCTATATAAAGCCAGAAAAGTACAAGTCACATTGTAAATGCTTCCTAAATAGATAGCTATGTGGATAGTCTATGAATATCCTGATGTTGCATGATGTTAGCTAAGTGGAAGGAATGAAAGAAGGAAGAAAAGAGAGGGAGCAAGGGAGGGAGGGAGGGAGAGAAGGAGGGAAGGAACAGCCTATATAATTAGGTGGGTAAAAGGAAGTGATCTTAGGGAGTGATTCATGCCTTACATGCATTTCAAATGGCTGACTACATATGACAGTAGAAGCTAGCACAATAACCCACATGGAAACATTACTGGGGAAAATCAGTGATGCGGATGAGATATGAATGGCAGGATAACAATGGCTGGCATAATGTGCTATACATTTTTACCACACTTTGTCACTGTTTTTTTTTTGTGTGTGTGTGTGTGTCTCAGGAACCAGAAGTAGAAGCCGATTTATGAGTTGAGAGTTCGTGTGGAGTGTCATATTTCTGTAATGAGATTATATATTAAATCTAATGAAGGGAAAACATGCTTACCCAAACCAAATGACAGCACTATGATTAAACGACTGAGGATCCCTCGATGGATTCGTTTAGACAACACAGCAGGTAGAGTGACCTCCTCTTTGCTTAGGTATGTGATCAGTTCTCTGAAATGAAGATTTATGGCTGCTGTTATTCTGAGGACACAACAGTCTGATCATGACAAACTTAAACAAGATAGAACTGGGAGAACATGTGACAGCATACGGGGGTGCTGGACTTTCTGATCCATCTCTGTCACCATTCATGCTGGCGGCTGCCTGCGTGGTAGCAGCTCGGCTTTTCTGTCCCTTCTTTAACTTGAATCTTTACGATCCTGCTGCCAGCATGTGGACATATATGCCCTCATGGCCACAGAGGCAGAGTCGTGTGCCCCATGTGGAGAGTGATGGAGCATAGCCAGAATTTGTCCCCATAGCAAGTATATACTGGATATGAATGACTTCTAAATGGTATCACCATATGATGAGAGTACAGGGCATCAAGTTAAAGCCTTGATGCACCCGAGCTGTCAGGAACTCTCTCCGACCCTCCACCACCACCATCAACCATTCTTAGAAGGGAAAGGAATCAGCAGAGCCATTAGCCATTAATACAGAGGAAAAGAACTAACAGGCATCAAGAATCCTGCTTACAGAATATGAACAAATTTCCAAACTTTACCTAACCTCCATTTGCCTGGTTTTGCCTGCAGTTCCACTATTAGAGAGTTACACTTTAGATTCAGTGTCCCACCCCCCACAATTAAACTACAAATATCCAGTGGCAGTATCAGATACATGTTCTCCAAATGTTATTTTTAGCTCTGATCCTTGTTGGCAGAACATGATAGAAAGAGATCAAGGAGCATAGGGATAATGCAGCGAGGGTGGATGAATGGATTTAGGAGGAAAGATTCTGTTCTGGTTTGCCTAGAGCTGGTCCTGTGAAAGGCAGGGGAACTGTAAATGGAGTTTTCTTTTGGTAGCTCCTTCTCCCGGCACCTGTTCACTTCTCTGCTGTTTTTCTTCTTTAATATTCATGCATTAGCGGCGTGGGATCTGTAAGAGGGACCACAGTATTTAGAGTTGCCACATGCAGATTCTTCTAAGAGCAACTCCATTAAAGATCATTGCCTCCTGGTGCAGTCTATGCTCTGATGGTGTTTATCACCCAGCATTTAGCTGCTGATCCCTATAATGTATGCAGAATCAAAGATCCCCCTTCATCATTCTGAGTCTGCTGGGAGTTCGTTTACATTGTAAAACAGGAGAAGTGGAAAAGAAGGGAGCCAGAGGGGAGCAAAGCTGTACACGTACTGTGATACATCTAGATAGAATAATACCAGGGGACTAGTCAGCCAGGGGGAGGTATGGGAATAGATGGATGCCCTCCCCTGGGGCTGTTTACAGCAAACGGTAGCTAATAACAACCAACTCCTTAATGCCCAACTTTGCTTGGCTTCTAATTTCTCTTCTTTAATGAACTGAGCTTAGCAGAAGCCACCACCCTCCAGGCTGAGGTGTTTGTGTAGGACTTTGGATCATAATTTGAGAGTCTGCAGTGGATAAGAACATTTAATACTAACTTATAAAGTCAACTGTATTGGCACATGTCTGTAATCCTGGTACTCATGAGGCAAAGATGGAAAGGCAGCGAGTTCAAGGCCAGCCTAGACAACAGAAGACCTCATTTCAAAACAAGAACATCGAGGAGTACTGACGTGTAAATTCTGTCATTCATTTCAACTTAACTAGGAGGCAATGCTATCCATCCTGAGTTGCTTCAGCTAGAAAAGGTTTCCAGACTGCCTTGATGTTGAGGAGCTTTTGGGTAAATACTAGTGCAGAGTGTCCATTGCCCTTTTCCAATCATTGGACGAAAGAAATTTCCTGTGGGGAAAACAGAGAACCCTTGGACTTCTTTAACTCTGTGTTGGGTTGGGCGAGTCAGTTACAGTAAGTACTTCACGTGTTCTTGATGTCATTAGGGATTAGTTTTCTCGGGAGGAATTTCTGTGTTTGTCAAGTCTGCAGAAAGCAAGGAAATGAAAATGAAACCCACTGCTGAGATTCCCGTGCTGGCGCTAGCTTTCCTGCCTGCAGACAGTGCTGTGTGCTACTCAGGTTCCTCACTCTCTCCTGGGGGTTGGCCCTAGAGTCAGATTCCTGGGTCAGTTCCCCTCAGGACTGCGATGGGGCACCCTGGAGGACTCCAACTGCCATGAGTGGTAAGGATGGCAGCCCCTGTCAGCCAGGACTCCAAGTGTGTGTCTAGATCTTGCACATGTTTCCACTTCCCTGAAACCATCAGTCTCAGATGAAGCAAGTATCATTTAATAAACAGATAACTAAAAGTGTGTCTACTAGGTTGATTTCTAATTTCTCACTCTGCAGGTCTCTTGTCTGGGATCCATTAAAGAAAACTGCATCTCTCCTAGTCTAAAAAATTACATTCTGTCTCCTCTTGCCCACTGGAGCTTCCCTGCCGTTACTCCAGCTTTCCCGGCCAAGGGTCTGATGTCATCATGCCAACATTATCTTCTCATAGTCTCAGATGGCGGATTTTGTTCCTGGGACTGATTGATCTCCTGGGTGCATGTCAAATTCGGCATTTCCCTTGTATGAATGATATAGGAACTATGCTTCCTTATACCTCTTGTGTTTCTTCATATCAAAGGGACACAGGTCATGTTTATGCTTACAAAAATCATACATGATCTTTTTAGAGTCATTTTGGTGAAACTGAGTTCTCTGTAAGATGTGAGTTGGCAGGCCATCTGTAGCTCATCTTACAGGCCAGTCTGGAGTGGTGCAGGCAAACCCCATGTCTTCCTGACTTTACAGCAGTTCCTGAAGCAGCTGATGCCCTCTGGTGATATCGCACTGTTGCCAGGGCTGGTTAGGATTGCAGGCACATGGATCCAAAAGTACTGAGCATACCCAGCCTATGATTTGCATCAAAATAAGAGCTTTAAGGGTTGAGTCTTGGTTTAAACCAAAATAGACAGAGGAAAAGAGAAAATGCAGTGTATTGCAGCTCCTCGTCAGAAGGGAGGGAGCAAAATGCAGAACTCAGACAGAGCAGGTAATGCCAGGCCTGGCTACGTACATTCATCACACTTCTGCTAATGCTTCAGCCCTAACAACAGCAGGAGAAAAATAACAGCTCTAAAATGGAAAAGAAACCATGACTATTAAACTTGTAGATGCAAGCTTGCTAGAGAGGCAAGGCTTCTCTTCTCATGCATTCCTAAGCAAATCGTTAGGGGAACTGCTTAGAACTAGCAGCGTGTGCAGTCTGCTAAGAGCAGATGCAAGCCGTGGGTGATGCTCGGTACCAGACTCATCAAGCTGGAGAAGAACCGACCCCTTTTTCACCCTAGGCAGCCCAATGCCAGGTAGAAAATCATGACCCTACCCGATCTTTCAGCGCTTCCCAGCCAAAATGCCTTTCTGACCTTCCTTCCATTCCATTCGTAGAACTCTGAAAGCAGATCCAATCAACTCACATTTCTGTAGGAGTAGGGTACTAGACCGATTGCCATATTGATTGTAATAGCCACGTAGTCTGTTTGATGGCCTGATCCTTTTGTCCTCAAGGTAATGTGAGTGTAACCGGCAACCTAAAACTCCCCTGGGAAACAAAGAACGCATTCATTCTCCTTGTTGTTCTTGTCTGCAAGGGTGGCACACTCTGGTGTTGAGGGTGCTGCTGGTGAAGGAGAGATGTGAGCACTATAGCAGATGTCTGTAAAGGTAAAGAAGAGACAGGAAAGGCAGGAAAGGGAGTGGATTGTATTGAAAAGGCAGAACAAATTCAAGCATAATTATTCTACAATGCAAAGCTCTTCTTATTATCCTAGGTACCTGGCATTTATTTAAATGACTAAAAGAAACCTTGAGCTGACATTGATATGGATGTGTCTTGTTTACATCAGAAAACGTAGGTGAAAAAGAAGATAGTTTGAAAATATTAGGTAGAATGCCTCCTGGTAATTTCTGTTTCTTGAACAAGAGTGTGACTTTTGCGTGGAAAAGAATAGGCTGTAAGTAAATGCATAG
The DNA here is from genome assembly GCA_001685075.1 of Bramus lutescens. Classification (NCBI taxonomy): domain Eukaryota; kingdom Metazoa; phylum Chordata; class Mammalia; order Rodentia; family Cricetidae; genus Bramus; species Bramus lutescens. The sequence continues at coordinate 118,869 of LOEQ01000273.1, forward strand.
TGAGTACCAGCCAGCATGCTGACCTTCTTTATGTGAAACCAGCCCCAGCATTATCTCACATCTAGAGGGGAATGATTGCTCAGTCTGGGGTGCTGAATTCCTGATGCGATCCTTCTGGCGCCTCTGCACTCCACTTATTGACCACAATGGAAAATCAGATATAGTCAAAGGGCAAAATAGCCTCATGTTAACTCAAGAACTGTGAAGTTATTTTATAGTTTGACCTGTAAGATTGTTGCCTCTCACCGGAAGTATGCAAACAAACAAGCACTGTTCTCATGGACAACTTCCATAATCCTAATATATTTGCTTTACTCTCAAACCGAGAGCCGCCCCCCCCCCGCTCACTATGAATTTTCTCCAAAATCTAAATTAAAAAAGAAGGAGGGGTTGTGGAGTAGAGGCTATTGAGAAATCTAATTTTCAGGAACTCTTTTGTTTTTTAAGAAAGAGCATCACAAAGCCAATTTAGTTTATTTTTTAAACATTCCCAGTAGTGCTGTGAAGCCTGAATAGCGGCTCTGAGATAGTTCATAAAAAGCAAAATGCAAAGAGGAGGGGGGTAAACTAGATGAAAACACATAGGAAACCATCCAGTTTAACTGACCAGGCTGATTAAGGTGAGAAATGGAAGCACCCCCCCTTCCCGAGTGAAAACAGATTGCATATGCAAAGTCACCTCTCTCCAGTTCCCTCTCAGAATGTTTCTAACCCAAGGAACAACCTATGTTATTTAAACAATAAACCAGAAATGAAAAGCTCAGTCCTGTTAATGAAATTGCATGGTCAACTGAAGGGTGGATGACCTGTCAGAGCAATGAAGGCTTTATTGCATTTCCCTCAGCAGATGCCCATTGTTCTGATACAGGCTCATTGTGCCTGATTGATTTTGCAAAACTCAGGGAGTTCTCTGAAACAGCCATGTAAGGAAGGATACCTGTGAATATAAAATGCAGCTTGGGACAGTCGCTTAGCCGCTAGTCATCTACCAATGGATTGTTTTCTAGTTTATGTATTAGTCGAAGGAACAAATGTATAAGCAATATAATTTGTTTACTATTTTAAAGGCTAGGAATAATTGAAATGTGTTTCCAAACTTGGGACCATGTATTTGTTTGTAAAATGAAAGTGGCCTTTTATCTGTTTTGAATATCACATAGGTTGTAGAAAATAGGACAGGCTAGATTCTGACAAAGGAACCAAGAGCCTAGAAATCTTACTGCCTTAAAGCAATCAATATGTATTTCCTATGCTGCATGGCCATTAGGTGCCAGCTGAGCATCCTGTTTCAGTGATGCTGCCAGTGTGGTTTTAAGGTAGATAGTCAGTCTTGGAGACCCTGTATGTAAGATGTTATGGCAGAATGGTGAAGTCTGGGGGAATACAAACACACAAAACTAAGTACTCAGACCTAGAACCAAGAATTCACTTCTGTTGACAGTGTGCACCAACCTACAAAGGGGCCTAGAAGCAAGTAGCCATTCCTGTAATTCGAAAAGCCAGAGATATTTTAATGAAAACCCCAATGCAGAAAATAACTGTGATCTATGACCCAATAATAAGGATACTGCATCCATAAAAATCCAAAACAACATGTGATGAACTGATTTCCTGATATTTGCCTAAGGGTACTTGAATTCAGGGACAATAAAAAACAAGCTTTCTGTTCTGCCTTTTCCACTCAGTATTGTCTCATTAAGATGTCCCATTTAATTAAAATGGGCATTGTTCTTTTTGAAGGCAACTTTCCATTCTATTGATTGACCATGACAGAAGTGAACTAAATGATTGACAAAACACAGACTGTTTTCACTTACTTCAGTATTATAAACAAAGTTATGATTAACATCATAGTATACATAGAACATCTCTTGATAGCAATGATTATTCTGCTGGAAATAATGGGGTTCTACAGATTTTCGAAGTGGGTTCATTTCCTGTAAAACTTGCAAGGTCATTTAATACGTGAAATATCCTAATACAAACTCTCTGACTTGCATTCCTTGTGTTATAACATCCCTGACCATAGCGCCTAAAAGAAGGAAGGGTGTAGTTTGGCTTACAGTACAAGGGGAAATCAGTCGGTCATGCCAGGCAATGATAAAGTAGCAGAAGTGTGAGGCAGCTGGTCATGCAGTCTCAACAATCAGCAATAAAGTGAGAAGAATGCTTCATCTTGGCTGGTTTTCTAGTTCTGTTCAGTTCAGGACCCCAGACCCCAGAAGAATATGACCTACAATGAAGGAAGTAGCTCCAATCACCTTAATTAACCTAATCTAAATAATCCATTGTGGGCATGCTCAGAGTCTACCCCAATCTGAATAATTCTTCTCAGGCTTCTCTAGAGGTTTGTCTCTGGAGGTGGCTCTAGAACCTGTCTAGTTGCCAGTATTAACCATCACATAGAGTACTATCAGAGAAGAATGAAACTTTTATTTCTTTATACCTTTCTTGAATGAATTAATTCAATTTTCACAATTTTATGAACTAACAATTTGTAATTTTGTATTCATTATTGCTTGGATGACTTCTCGCAATTTTCCATTTGACAAATATTCTATCCAAGTACATAGATCAATTCAAATATCAATTTCTTATTGATTTTAGGATGCTTTTTGTATGTTACAGACAACCATGATAAATTCAACTAGTTTTTGTTAGTACAGCACAACTTTTGGCTCTCTGCTTCTGAAATTCTAAAGCAAATGAAACATGCTTCTATCAATTCTGTCTGAGCAGCTAAATTCTGATCTAGGTTTCCTACTGTGCATAGATCCTTAGCCCATCACAATAATTTCTCCTCTGTCACACTCTGTTGGTGATCTCGCCACTGGGATTCCTCTGTTCACCCTCTTTAAGAATATTATAATGCAGCCAGGCAGTGGTGGTACAAGCAGAGGCTGGGGGATCACTACGAGTTCAAGGCCAGTCTGCTCTACAAGAACTAGTTTCAGGCCAGGCTCCAAAGTTACAGAGAAAGCCTGTATCCAAGAAGAAGAAGAAAAAGGAGGAGGAAGAGGAGGAGGAAGGAGTTGGTGGAGGAGGAGGAAGAGGAAGAGAAAGAGGAAGAGGAAGAAGAAGAAGAAGAAGAAGAAGAA
>LOEQ01000273.1:128797-143514 GCA_001685075.1 Bramus lutescens
TCTTTATTAACCAATGAAAGTAACACATAGACAGATGACCCTCCTACATCAAACCTTTAAACACATTAAGCCTCTCTGTTGAAAATATGACCTGCCAGCATGAACTCATCTGATGTAAATGTTTGTGAGCCTCAGGTGTCAATGTATCAATCCCCCAACACTAGCAAAAAAAAAAAAATGTATTCTTTGTCAAGAGCATAGTAGCTATTTCCAGCTCTAGAAACCTCTCATAAAGAAATTTCTAGAATCACAGTGTTATATAAAGGTTCCTCTGCTCTACGGTGCTCTCTAGTCACATGAGAAAGCACAGCAAACATCAAGACACCTGTGTACCAGCACACATATGGAGTCCAGGAAGACCAATGCAGGGGGAAACTGCCATCGATGACACTGAGCTCCTCTGTGGTGGTGCTGACTACAGAGCCCATGTTGGGCATTGCACTGTAGTTCTGCGGAGATGAGGGTCTAACCTACATCTAGTAAGGGTGTACACTTTGTCACATGGTTCCTGTGAGAAATCCTTAGCTCTGTGCTTTCTCATGGTAGTGACAGTTGGACCCTAACTAGCAAGGGTTTATTTGCCCAGGGTCTCTTGGTCTATATTTCTCCTCCGATTCCACTTACCCATAATTTTTGTCATGGAGGTGTAATACCCTGTACGTCTGAAGAGTTCTGTGTAATATATTTAAAGCAAAAGAGATTTTAGGCATAATGAAATCATTTTAATTTTTTATTCTACTAACACTTTCAAAGAAAGGCCAATATTTCTTGCAAAAGTGGGAAAAAATGGAGAACTGAAAGCGCCTCACTTTTTAAAGAAAAATGGAAGCTGGCTCATCTCTGTGGAAATGGAGTAGTCTCTTAATACACAGGCAATGTATCTGTGTCTTGCACGCAGAACCACTACACTAATTTATGTTGCCTCCTAAAATAGTGGTGTTTGCAGCTAAAGACTATGGACATATATGTGCATGTGGTATGTGTGCTGTTTTTCTCCATTAAAAGTACTTAGCTCATCAAAAATGTTTTAAAGTTTCTCTAAATGACAAAACCATAAATCTAAATACAACGTGTCAACTTAATAATCCCAGGAAACAGCAAACTGATTTTCTCATAAAGATCCTGCCATCGGTTAAATGGATAAACTATTAGGTTACTAATAAAAGGATCTACTGTTAGGAACGCATTAATGTGTGGATTGTTTATAGACACAGTTTGATTGATGGAGTTCAGTCTTAGCAATTAACAACTAGTGCAAAAGAAAAGTGTACGAACAGCTAGAGCACGCACACAAGTGTGTGTGGCTTAACAGGCAGAACACAGCAGGGTCAGAGCCTATGGCGACTCATGTCGTGCATGGAACACCTCTAGGGCTTTTATTGCCTAGAGCAGGATCAGAATACCCTCCCGTGAGGCACAAAGACCATGGGCATTGGCATGGCTTCATTCTTGTAGTTCTATGGCTACGAATCTGCTGCTGAGAATCTTATACCCTTCTCTCAGTCTCAAGATCTTCCCTCCTTTATCCATCCTTCATTTTGTGTTTTCGTAGAAGCTTAGAATTGAAGCAACAGTCTATTGGTGAATATAAAGCTGAAAATTACTGTGGCCCATGCTAGCTCAAGGAAATATTTCAAAGCCAAGGTGTTTTATTTTTGTTTCTGTGTTTTCACATTACAAATGTTTTCCACAAATGTGCCACAACACCCAGTAGGAACAGAACAAAACCACTATGATCTTAAATATGCATAGTCTACACGTCTGATATTTTTAAGCATGTGTATGTTTGTGACTGTGTTTTCATTTTACAAATCTATAAAACCAAATATATAGTTTCGTAGTTTAGTTTTCATGTTTGTTTTAATGCCTATATAATGCTGAGTTTAGTTTCTGAGCCATGATTAGTTTTCAAGGTCTGCTGATTAGAATGATTTCCCTCCCTCCCTCTCCCTTTTCTTATCTTCTCCCTTCCTCTAACAAAAGATACCTCACTGTAATCAAGGTTTCACCCTCTTTCCTGGTTAGTTTTAAGTCTAGTTGACATGGAGAGTCATTTGGGAAAAGTGCTTCCATCAGACTGACCTGTCAGGTATTATGGGCTTTTGATTGATTGACCGATGTGAGAAAGCCACGTCCTTTGTGGCTAGTGCTGACCCTGGACAAGTCAACCTGAGTTGTATAAGGAAGCGGGCTGAAAACTGGGCCTCACGGCACACACCTTTAATCCCAGCATTCACAAGGCAGAGACAGAAGAATCTCTGAGAGTCCAAGGTCTACAATGTGAGTTCCACAACAGCCAAGGCCATGTAGAGAGACCCTGTCTCAAGAAAAGAAAGAAAAGAAAAGAAAGAGAGGGAGGGGGGAGCTGAACAGGTCATAGAAGCAAGTAAGCTGCATTTCTACATAGCTTCTACTTTGGTTTCTGCCTTGACTTTTCTCAGTGACAGGGTGTGACCTGAGAGTTGGAAACTGAATTAAATTCTTTCCTCCATGAGTTGCTTTAGGTCTTTGTGTTTTATGACAGTAATAGCAAGCCTAAATAAAGCAATCTTTAATGCTATTTTCTGGAAAATTCCTAGAGGTCTACTGACAAAAGGATATGGTAGATAGCCACATTACTACTTTCAGGACGACCCAATGCAGATACATTTAGGGGTACGTTATACCACAGTGGTGGGGATTTGTTATTTAGAAAACATTGCTGGGTAAAACATCTCAAAGAATATCACATGTGATATGAGTCAGGGATATCAAATAAATGGGGTCATGGGTACCTTAGGGATTGACCTCTAGGCCAGGAATCAGCAGTGGAAGGGACTCGGCTTGAATTTCTAGAAGAGGTTGAAGTCTTAGTCTGACTGGAGAGGAGTAGGTGAGCTGAGGTGAGCTGAGGTGTGACTGGTATATGACATGGGGAGCAGAGAGAATCCAAACATACAAGGGGTTACTTTATCTATCGCAGTCATCAGGCTGCTACAGAAATTCCAGAGGCAATGAGGAAAGAGTAAGTAGAAGGTAAGCTGCCCCATGGAACAGTCCCAGTGAAAACCAAAGAAACCACAGAATAAAGACTATATGTCAACATTTGCTTTTAAGGAGAAAGACACACACACACACACACACACACACACACACACACCGTGCACATGTGTGCATGTGTGTTGGGGGTTGGCACATGTGTAGGAACAAATGGCGGTGGACAGTGTTAGGTGTCGTTCTGTAGGAGCCATTCATAGTCTCTGGATACAGGATCATGTACAGACTTGGAACTAGGCTTGGCTGACTGGCAAGGGAGTTTAGGGAACCCCATGTCATCACCATCCTAACACTGAGATTGCAAGCATACACCCGAACACTAGATTTTTTTAAGGTGTGTTCTGTGGTGGTCCTCAAGCTTACAAGGTAAATGATGTAGCAATTGAGCTATATTCATAGCCCAGGAAAATTATATTCTCATTTGACTTATTACTAGTGATGTATCATACATACTGTTTAATTATCATGTACATCTTAATGTTATTTTTAATGATCTATAAATTTACCTCTGTGCCATGTTCCTAAGTGAATTCTCATCAAGTTAAAAGAGGATTGATGTTATTTATATTATTTTCTACATATTATCCATATTGACCATTTTTCCTTTTGAATTTATAATGCAGTTGGCCTATTTATTTCATATGTGCTTGTTTTTCTCTGTAGATTTTAAATTTACACCTAGATCTCTACTTGGAAGCTGTGTTTTGAACTCCTCTGGGCCACTTATTCATGGAAGATGTCTTTGGCTCCCAGGCACTGAGGATCTTAGATTCTGTCTTCAAGACCCGTACTCTAGAATTGAGTTGCTTGTGTACAGTCACGGGGCATCCCTGCCTTTCTACCATCTGTGTAAGAAGGATATGGAAACAGGGGACAACACACAGAAAAGGCTTCCCAAGCACTACCAAAGGCAAAGTTCAGGACTTAACACTCTAACAGGCACTTTCCAGCAGAATTTCTGAGCCAGGCGAGTGGGGGCAGAGCAGCAGCTCTCAGACAGGCTTTGATGACCATTTTGTTGTATGCAATGAGTTAGGGTGGGTGTGATTTAAAACTCACTAATTCTGTTTACCTGGAAGGAAGCATTTGTCTCAGAGGCTGGTGACTATGTTTCTTGGTCTCATCTTTTGTTGAGGATATGGATTCCTTTTCTTTTTTATGTCTTGCCATTCAAAGTAAGATCCTGGAAGGAAGTTGCCTTCTTGGTTTGGGAAAATGGATTTTCCTAGCCCTCAATACAATCGCTGATACTCAGTGTTTGTTTGTATTACTTGTTATTTGGATAATCAAATGACTGTGAAATCAACTATGTCAGTGAGAAATTAAAGACATTGTGTCATAGACTGAAATCTAGATGAAATATAAAGCGGATTTCTCTACACTGTGTTGTTTAATAGAGCCATACTCCTCGGCTCTGCATGATTAATAATTGGTGACTCTCCAAGATAGATCATGGTGGTGCCTGGAGGGATTCATGGGGTTGCTACTGCAATGTGCTTCTTATCTCATGGTCTGTGTAACTCAGATGTTGCAGCTCTCTATTCTTCTGAAGCTCCAAGATCTCTACTTTTGCCATTTGGTATTGTTTTCTTCTCAAATTGCCTCCTTGTTGGGTTGATTTTAAATGATGATAATTTTTGATATCTGAACATTCATAAATTGGCAGTACATGGCGAAAATATCAGAGGACCATGATTAAGTTTTCATCTGGTAAATAACTCCCCTTTTGTAGAGTCTGGCACATCTTTGCTGTGCCAAACTATTATATGACAGATACAACTTACTGATGATAAATTTGAAATCTTTAGGTTTAAAAACAAAATTAAATGATGCATCTTAGGCCAATACCAACTCTCAGTTAGCTATGCTAATAGTGAGCTATGCATCACAAAAAGTCCCCTGTTCTACATACTCTCTGTGTTCCTATTACTGCCATTGGAAGAGTAAGCAAAATGACTCTCTCTCTCTCTCTCTCTCTCTCTCTCNCACACACACACACACACACACACACACACACATGCACACACACACTCACACACACACACTACTCTCCAAATCTTGGGAATCCTGATTCTATGATAAATTATAGTTTCCATACATTTACCATATTATTTTGCCTTACATATGCTGATATCCTAAGCTACATGCCATATTTGGCCATGGTGTCACAACACATTTCTGTTTTAATGTAGAGCAAAGGACAAAGGGGGAAGGGTTACAGTTAAACCATAGCAAGCCCACCATGCTCATGGACCCAAGAACAAAGTATTGTGCACCTACATAGGGGAAGAATAAGGAAAGGGGAATGGAATGCTTCCACAATCATACTTGATGACCTAGGAATGAAGTGTGGTGGACCCCCATTGGGGAAGAATAAGTAATGAGGAACCTGCATATATGTCTGCCTGATGTATTCCAGGAATAAAAGCTGAGTAGCTGTAGAACCCAAGTGGAATTAGTGCTCCAGATTCTAAAACCCAGATAGGTTCTATTGAACCTTTGGAGAAATAACCCAGAAAGATAGCTCTCCAACTCTGGCAAATTTTGAACTTTAAAAGTTTGATCCTCTGATTTCTCACACTGCATTTCTTCAGTTTGACTGTATCATCAGGTTTCTATTAAAACTTACATGGAGACATATTGACTTCAAAGTTTGTCCAATAAACTATTCTTTTAGCAATAAGTACAAGTCCAATATTTATGTGTTGACGTTTCTAAGTTACATTGCCCAGCTTTGAAATAACATCATCATCACCAACATCATCATGACTATCTTCATTATCATGATCATCATCACTGGGTTTCTAAAAAAAAATAAAAGAAAGAAATGACCTAATAGTAGTCATTACTTCTCTGTTACAATTTTATAAAATGGGTCAAAGTCATTAGAGTATTTGAGGGTTTTTTTTTCCTACACTCAGTTTGTTAACTTTAGTGTCTATTTCCCAAATAGAACCAGATTTACTCAGTAAGCAGACAGGAATGCAAAACAGAGTAGTCACTACACCTCTGTATGTTGTATCCATTTCTCTCCTAGCATATCACAAATGCACACCTTCTACTCTTGGAAGAAAGTTTGTTCTTGTGATAACTTATAAACATATTTTTTTCTGCCTGTAGGTGGAATGGCTGAAAAATGAGGAGCCCATTGACTCTGAACAGGATGAGAACATTGACACCAGGGCTGACCATAACTTGATCATCAGGCAGGCCCGGCTCTCAGATTCAGGGAATTATACCTGTATGGCAGCCAACATCGTGGCCAAGAGGAGGAGCCTGTCAGCAACTGTGGTGGTTTACGGTAAGACCAGCCCAAAGACTAGGAAGGGCTAGGGAGGGCTAAACACAGAGATGTAGAGAGCTGTGTACTGTGTTAAAATCTCTAGTCCAAGAGCTTAGAGGCCCCTGGGTCATTCACCACAGTGCTGTCCTGCCCCACTCCTTTGTCAGGTGAGAAAACATCCCTAACACAGTTAATATGTTTGCTAGTCCATTCAGTCTTGGACTGTTGTGAGACAGTCAGTGGTATTTTCAATCTCACTCTCTCTCTTTAAAATAATAAAATGGTAGGTTGTTTAAAATAATAAAATGGTGGGATGTTTTGAAAACCTCATAGTGGGCAACTTTACCTCCCCACTCTTCCCAAATTCAGATGCCCACCACACCCATATCTTCGTAGACATTCCAGCAGTCAGTTCCTCTCCTACCAGATGAAATGCACCCAAAACAAATATCGTTGTTTGCTGATTATCTCAGGCCTTGTACTAAAACATTTCCTAGTTATTTAAGTAAAGGCATTTCTTTCCACAATAGAGGAGCCCAGGGAATTGTTTTCAAAGCACTTAAAAGTAATAGAAATTCAAATGCCGATATTTTCTTCTTATACTCTGGATGGTCAATTGCCTTAGAGAGTTCCCGTTTTTAATAGTTCTCTGCAAAGCCAACTCTTTAGGTACCTCATACAGAAGGGTAGAAGCATGAGGACCATGGTTGCCTCACAGCAGGGCAGCAAGAGGGATGGACTCAGCACCATCTCTTCTTCCCCAGATCCCCGACTCACAGCACCTGGCTCAGTGGCTAGCACATAGTAGGCAATCAGTACAAACCTCTCTCCTCTTTTTCTCCCCTCCCCACTTTTGTCTCTCAGTGAATGGAGGCTGGTCTTCCTGGACAGAGTGGTCAGCCTGCAATGTTCGCTGTGGTAGAGGATGGCAGAAACGTTCCCGGACCTGCACCAACCCCGCTCCTCTCAATGGTGGGGCCTTTTGTGAGGGAATGTCAGTGCAGAAAATAACGTGCACTGCTCTCTGTCCTGGTGAGATATACACAGATTCCCTTCTCCTTCTAATCTACCAATGCTATTAAGCTGCTGTGGTGCAAGCAATGTGCCCTGCCTTCCAAAGTCATCCTGGTCCACGGTCCTATGCTCTTGCCTCTGTCCAAAGTGCTGTTACTGAATTCAATGTAACAGCGAAAACATGGGTAAAACTTCTCTATGCAAGGCTAGTGGTAACAATGTTTGGTTGGACTAAGCCACCAGCTTCTGCCCTCGATTTTCCCACTTGATGGCATGTATTTGAGTAAAGTAACCAGGGATTGGGCGACCTGCCTTCAAGCACAAAAAATATCAACTACCCAGAACTTGACCTTTTATCAGTTTCTGCTTGGCATTTATTAGCCACATAATTGGCAGAGATTGTTCACTACACGGGTGTGTATTTGCACCTGGCCTGCATTTGGCTTTCTTTCCAAACAGTAGAAGATCTCATTTACAGAATGTGCCTCCTATCAGTTCCTTTGTTGTCTCTTCCTGGCTGTAACCCAGCAAATCCAGTGAGAACTGCATGAGGTGGCAGGTGGCTTTCTTTACGGAAAGCTGGTCCTCCCACAGAGAACATAACTGCTTCTGAGTTTCACATGCACCACACAGGTTTAATCTGAAGGACCTGGGACCAGAGCCTCATGTTTTTGAATTTTCAATTTGAGTTTCTCAAGAAGCTGAGGTGGGACTCTGCCCTAAAGCGTGTGTGCAGAGTTTAATTTGTCCTTGTATTTCATATACATTTATTGAGTGCTTACTATGTGCCAGGTACTGTGCAGGACACTTTCATACCTGCCATACCATCTGTCTCTCCATTGTGACCTTATTGTTCCCAGATGACAGACATGGAAAATGGAAACCACATGCCTTACTTTCTATGCTGACAAGTTTGCCAAACCAAGACTGGGACTCAGACATTCTGGGGCAACATGCAATCTTTTTTAAAAAATCTCTATTTTTTTACTAATTGGTTTAGATTAAAACTTGCAAGATCTTAACCTACATAGGCATGGTGAAAACTATTCCTAGGAGGTAATGGGGCAATTGCCTCAAACATCTGTCCTAGTCTCCTGGGCTGATATTTAATGGAATTAAGTTCAGTCTGCTCATTTCAATGTGCAGCAGCAATCTATGACCCAAGAAATTCTATTTCTGGAGGTTCTGCCATCTTGGGGTTTCACTGACCTGTTTTCCATTTAACACTATCAGTTCATGTGAGTTGAGCTTTTTATTGTTTAGGGGGTTTGGGGACTTAAAGTCAGTCTACTCTATTACCACCCTAAATTATAGGCCCAGTCTACATCAATGGACATCCTGTGGTAGTGCACATCCACCAGTGATGCTCATGGGTAGGAAAAGCTGGGAAGAATGAATAATGCCATTATTAGCCAACTCAAAGATACCAGTCACTCAACTGTTTGCCTAAATTCCACTATGGGTCTTATCCTAATATAGCTTTAATTAGAAAAGACACTGGAGAATAAAGATACCCTGAACTCTCCTCAATTTGGTTTTCTTGGGTTGGTGGTCTGTTTAATGTGTGGGGCAAGTTTCACAATAGTTGCTGATCCCTGCTAATGGCGGCCTCTGATATTTTCCTTTGAAGTGGATGGCAGCTGGGAAGTGTGGAGTGAATGGTCGGTCTGCAGCCCAGAGTGTGAGCATCTCCGTATCCGTGAGTGCACAGCTCCACCTCCAAGAAATGGGGGCAAGGTCTGTGAAGGTCTCAGCCAGGAATCTGAAAACTGCACAGATGGCCTCTGCATTCTAGGTAACACTGTCTATTTGATGTCTTTGGTATTTGTGGGTGATAAACATATTTATATTTTTCCAGAAGAATGTCCCAATCATTAGCTTGGTTTAGTAAAATGCCAGAAAGCCACTCACCAGAAATGAAAATGAATATGTATAAATGACTGAAATTGCATGGGTACATTTTTGGTACAGGTAAAGTAATGATATTGTTTTTTTAATTTTTTGATGTGTTGGAGGTAGAAGCTGGAACCTTGTGTATGCTAGACAAATTCTCTATTACTGGACTACATCATTAGGCCAAGATAGAGTGATTGCAAATACTACTAAGATAATGTTACCAAAGAAAGAATTTTCAAAATCTGAAATTTTAGAAGCAATCACTTTTAAGTTTAGTGAAGCCCTTATAGTAATTGTTATGAATTTGCATCTCTGAATAACTTTATAAAACTTTAAAGCTCTTAGGATATCTTTGGAGTTCAAGGTTTTCTGTCAAGGAAAACACATTGCAACTGTACCTGGCCAGTGGTGGAGGGAGGGTGAATAACCCATGATGGCGAGGTTTTGTCTCACATTGGTCTGGTAAAGCAGGCAATGGAATATCCATCTCTAAATTCCCAGACCTTTGTTTTATTTCTGATATCACACTGTTACTACTGCCAAGTGTCTTTGAGCCTAAGTGTGGAAGGTCTGGAAGGATCTTGTCCATTCAAGAAGAGGCTGCTTTTAATATGGTGCCCTCTTTGATTCACGTGGTGACTCTGGACAGCTAGCTCACTTAACTTCTTTTACTATAAGTACCAAAACATATATTCACTTTCAGTTATTAGCATAGACCATATGTTGACAGAATGCATCTGACTCTTTGATGGAAGAGAGTATACACTCAAAAAATTTCCACTGACATTAACTAAACACTTCAGTTCCTTAAAAGTGATACTGGCACCATCTATGTTCTCTAGAACTAGGTTGCTTACTTGAAGATTCTTTGCATGATATCCAGAAAAGAAATACCACATCTTAGTAGGTTGCAATCAATTTGTATATGCTGCTGTTCATTAGGAAAAATGACAATGTGAAAGGAATACTTCTGTTGGATCCATTTCTGTGCACTCATGTGACTAGGTGCTCTTGAAAGCAAGCACATACTAAGTGTTGCATTTTCAGAATAAATCTGCATGGTTTGTGTATTGTTTAAAATGACTAACGCATTATAATCAACACATTGATACCTACATTGCCTTTATTCAGGGATAGAATTATCCAGTACCAGCATTTGTCAGACCCAGTGCAAGGAGTACTGATCACTGACAATGTAGACAGAAAGTTCACTGTTAGAACTTCTGTGTTCTCTGCTAAGAACTAGCCTTCTACTTCTGCACACCTCAATAGTAAGGTTGCTAAGGAAATGTGTTTCTGACAATGCTTGAATACCACCAAACTTTTCTGAATTGTGGCTGCCTTCTCACATTGTGGGTATGTTTTCAAAGTGATACAGTTAGGATTATGGATTTCATATGCCTTCTAAAGGATGATGTCCATAGCTATTTGGCTTCTGGATTAATTTTAGATAATGGAAGTAATAATCTTTCCTATAAATCATATATTGGACTTAAATATATGACTTTAGGCTTGGTTGTCTATGATGTAATCTGAGTGTTATGGAAGACATAGTGCTTAGCTCTTAATGTAAAAAAGAAAAGTTTTCTTGTGTGTGAATATTATTTGTGTTTGGGTCATGATTCATGCTTATTTGCCAGCAGAGTAAGAGTCCCGTTTAAGGCTAGAAGGCATGATCAGCATTGTTAGTGAACTGCTCGGAGTAGATCCCATGTTAAACCTGACCTGGCACAGTAGTCAATATTCTCCTGATAAATAGAATCAGGAAGATCACACATGTGATTCCAGCCTCTAGGGTCAAGGGTCAGGCAGTAAGATTGTGAGGTTATGATTATGTAAATTACAGAGGGAGACCCAATCATAAAATACCAGTTCAACAAACAAACTAATAAATAAATGGAGTGGAAGGGGAGGTTTGTAGGATAGGAAAGGGAAGGATTGAAGGGAAGGAAATAGAAGTAAAAGAGGAAAAGGTAATTGAAGTTTTGAAGGCTAACATGCCAAGATATCTCAATCAGTGTCCCAGTTTCAAGTCCTGTGGCTGGCTGACTGCTACAGAGCCAATAAGATACAGTGCCCCAGGTCAAAGGCCAAAGGGCAGGAAAAGCTAGCATTTCAGTTCCAGGTCAAAGGCCAAAGGCCAAAGGTCAGGAAGAGCTAGCATTTCAGTTCAGAAACTATCTGAAAGAAGACAATTGTATATCACTTCTGGTAGGATCAGCCTTCCTTTTTTGTTTTGTTTTGTTTTTCTCTGTAAGTCTTCAACTGATTGGATGAGGACTATTTATGCTACAACATTTCATGTGCTTTAATCAGTCTCCAGACTGAAAAGTTACATCATCACCGACACTCTTACACAAGTGTCCAGAATAGCACAAACCCAGAGAGCTACAAATTCATGGCAGCTCAAGTTAAGTGGACACATAAAATTACTCGTCATAAGTGTGTATGTAGTTGCTAATTTTTAAAGGGTAGTCTTTCATCTCCTAGGGAGTTGTTGGACATCGTTCAGACAGTGGCTTTAGATAATTTATTGATTGAAGAAACCCTTTCCCTGGGCACTGGCCATGTGTAGGTTTAATCACACGGAGGCAGCTTCCTGATTACCCAATTTGCATCTTTCTATAACGAAAATAAAATAACCAGAAAAATATCAAGACACCGAGGCTTGCACTGTTCTCTGCTTTTGAGGTAGGCAACTCCGTTAAATCCTCCATGAGCTGAAAATGCAAATGAGCTTTCCTCCTGTCATTCAGTCTCTCCATTCCACCGAGGCATGGCTGTTTTGAGCCTGTCATGTGCTCACATATGTGTATTAGGAGATCTGAAATATCAGGACTGTAAGGAACTTGGTGATCAAGATTTTTCGTGTAAAAACAAAATGGAGGAGTGAGTGAACTTAGAGCAGAATGAGCTGTATCTGCAATCTGCATATCAGTTGGAAAGGGCTGACTATTCAGAACAGCAGGATCTATTCTGTATTTCTAGACAGAAGGTGAAGCCCACTATTCACAGAATGAGCACCATTTCACTGTCTTTGTGAGAAGCAGTGAGAAGCAGTCCAGTTAGATGGTACCGTTATTACTTCATGCTACTCTTCAAACTGCTTTTGGTGAAATAGCTGGGCTCTCAGGGTTGCGCCAAACAAGGTCGCCTTTGATTAAGATAGCATTTGGCAACATCTTTGTGAAAACAGCACCTTTGTTGAAGGATCTAGGTCATGTGGCAATGTGGGAATTTCCTTCATATTAATTCTTTTCCCTATGTGCCAAACATGACCCCATGGCACCTTCTTTTAGAAGGCTGACAATGACATTGTTCAGCTCTTGGATGACCTTCAAAGATTTGATTTTACTTAGCCTTCAACAGTGTATCTGAAAGTCCTCTGTTATCCCATGGGCTCTGTTTCTCCTCCAGATGGAGCTGCCAGCTCTGAATGATCACTTTAATATTTGGGTATGATTGTTGCTTGGTCACTTGAGGCTGACTCACAGAAACTTAAAGTGATGCTCTCATAGATGGCCACACCTAAGTGCTCTCAACAAGAGGATAAATGCCTCAAGACACGTGAAAATGAGACTGAACAGCTATTGCCAAGTAGACGTGAATGCATGGACTTAAGCTGCTAACACAGACTGGACATCCAAACCCTTTATTGTTTGAAAATTGCCATTTCACATAAGAAAGATCATTATGGGCATGATTGGCAAGGCAGGAAGACTTGTGTGGCATGCTTTCTGAGCTAAAACAGAACCTTGTAGCTGGCTGACCATCACACTTCATTTATTCAGTACATCTGTGTGTTGAGAATCACAGTCAGGACTAAGTAACCTGTATGTGCCTCATGGACAGAAACAGAAAGATCAGATAATGGCTGTTTCGCTTGATCCCATGGGATGGAAGCACCTTCTCTGTGGCTTTTTCTTCCAGTAAAAACAGAAGGGAGGGCTTTGGCTTGAGAAGATTAAATAGATCTGCTTCAGAAGAAGGGATTAGCCTCTAAATGTGTGGTGTGACTAAAGCCAAAGAAATGCCACTAGGGACTTAAAGAGAGAAGAAATGTCCGAGACGGTGCTACCTGTAAACTAATCTGTCCTTCTTTTGAAGTCAGGGCACAGGTCACCTCAATATTGACAGCTTAGAAACGGACAATTGGGTTAAATGGTAGTTTGTTTTCATTTCTGATAGGCACATTGATAAGAAAAGTTTGAATGGATACTTCGGAAGCCACATAATGGCACCTGTACAAGAGTGGGTTCAAATAAACATTCTCAAGTCCCAGCTAATAACATAACCACTTTGTTTATTGAGCCGTCCACTTAGCCAACCTGAGGAAACTCCTGAACAGGTGGCGCTTCAATCACATGAAAATAATAGTTGCTTTGTTAAGAATTTTCTCTGGCCTCATTGTTATCTATTACAGTAATTGCCAGCCCTTTCCCTTATTTCATAGGCACTGAGTGAGAGACATTTTATTTTGGAAGAGCTCAGAGCACTGAAGTAACTAGAACTATTTTTAAAACATCCTATTTTTGCCAGTGGTTTATATGGAACACGTATTTTTTATATAAGATTATAACAGACACGTGCCCCATTACCAACACCAAACTCATCTATTTCTTTCTGTGGGCAAAGATTGTAGAATAATAGTGGAATTACAGTTGTTGTCAGCTGATCTTAAATTTCAGAATAGGGTGCACTGCACAACTGCTGGGTTCAAGCATAAGGTCTACATAACAAAGACATGAAAATGACATCGCCGAGTTAACGTCCTAACACAATGTGTTCTTAGATGGTCATCAAGTAGCCTACTGCTTACAGATTCTTCCCAAGTGGTTTGAAAATTGAAAGAAACAACTCCCATTCTGTGTAGAGTACAAAGGGACTAGGTCTCCGTGATGAAATGCTTGCTAGCATGCATGGCATGAGGCTTTAGATTCCATCTCCCATGCTACAAACAACTCAAAATCCAGCAGTGACTCACATTAATAGCACTGTTCCTTTTGAAGAAGGTCGTGGTAGCTTGCCTTTCTGCATAGCAAATGATTGATTAATTGATGGTTGCCTTTGTGTGTGCTGTACGGTGACTGTGGGTGTAATGTTGCAGACATGCGGGAGTCATAAGGATGAAGATTTGGGTACATGTGCAGTCATTGGGCAGATTAGTCACAACAACTCCCATACACCCCAGGAAACATGGCCCCATTGTGGGACCCCTCCCATAAGAAGATTGGTATTTAGCAAACTTTCAAGAGAGAGTGGATCAACTCCAGGCTCAGATTCCTATTGGTTATAATTTAAAAAGAAAACCCAACAGAAGCATTGCAATCCTCCTGTGTCATAATGGAAGTATTCCTTTAAATCCCACAAAGCTAAAACTTTTTTTTTAACTTTCACTCCTGTGCTATATCCTGGGTAGAATTGGGCATTTGAAAGGATGGATACATATATACATACATACATACATACATACATACATACATACATA
>LOEQ01000273.1:185437-204862 GCA_001685075.1 Bramus lutescens
GAGAGAGAGAGAGAGAGAGAGAGAGAGAGAGAGAATGTGTGTGTGTGTGTGCGTGTGTGTGTGAGTGTGTGCATGTGTTGAAAGAGATGAAAGGGTTGAAGATATTGCCCAGATGTCTGGCTTGGGACCTGATGAGAGAGAGATTTGCTGCCTGACGGTCACCTGAGAGTTTCTGATAACAGTTGCTCTAGGAACAGCTTTGGATTTCTTTCCAGGGAATTGACTTACAAGAGGCAGAGGCAGAGCAAGAGGGAGAGAGAGGGGGGTGGAGAGAGAATAGAAGTAAATTCACAACATAATCATGATAGGGTGGGGCGGGGCCTAGTAAAATGAAATTTTGGTTCATGATCAGAAAGGTTTGGCAGTATCCTGAGTTACTGGCATGAGGTGATGATATAGGGCACAGACTCTTCTTCCCTGCTCCATTCCTCGTGAAATATCCTGCCTTTCTAGGTGAGACTTTACCTGCCATCTTGGGGCTAATTGAAGTGTACTGATGACATGTGACACTTGTCAAAGTTTTATTGCCAACTTGGGCATTGACATTTTATGAGAAATAAAGAATTGTCAGAAATGAAATGGCATGCCCACTGAGGAGAGCTCAGAAATTCACACTGCTTGGGTTCCAGTTAGTCCTGTCAAGAGCCAAGAAAACCTCGGGCAAATCATTCTTTTTCTCTAGACCTAAAAGTTTACATATTGTTAAGTATTTTGTGACTTGGATAGAGATAATACAGTCACTTTCTATATAAGAAGTCCAGTGAAAACTGTAAAAATACCATTTCCTTATTCATTAACATCCATTCTCGTCATTATGTGTTCAAATCTAGGGCCTAGAATATACTAGAGAAATGCTCTCCCACTGAGCTATATCTCAAGCCCTCTTTTTTCTTATTTTTCATTTTGAGATAGTATTTCACTAATGATCCATATTGGCCTTGAATTTATTATGTCAACCAATCGTACTTTGATTTTAGATTTTCTTGCCTTAGCCTCAATAGCAACTGGGATTACATGTCTGTACTGCCAGGAAGACCTAGTGATTTATGTGTATGTGTTGAGCTCATATGTATACATGTTCCTGTATATGTGTGCATATGTACACATAGATGACTCTATATGTAGTGGCCAGATGTCAATACCTGTTGTCTTTCTCAATTGTTCATTCTTTTTGGTTTTTGGAAACAACATCTATCACTAAACCTGGAGCTCACTAATTCTGCTAGACTGGCTGGCCCGGAAGCTCCTGGCATCACCCAGTCTCTAACTCCTTAGCTTTGAGATTAGAAGTTCATGCTATTATCCCTAGTTTTTAACATGGGTGCTGTGGATCTGACTTCAAATTCTCATGCTTGCACAGTAAGCGCTTAGCTGACCACAACCTCCACCCACAGCCCTAATTTTTTGTTTATTACAGAAGCAAGAGATGTTCTCTGGTTGATTTAGTTGTCACCATGATGCCACCATACTTCTGGGGTTAAAAACAAGTCTTCTTTTTTACTTCAGCTACAATGAAAATATTAATGGTTTGCTCTCAAGACCCTTATAAAAATCAAGCAAAAAATACCCCCGTTTCTAATGATTCTCTGGTCTGTCCTTTATACCTCAAAGTGTATTGTGTGATTCCAAGCAGTGGGATCCTGGTGGGCTGGTACTATGAGTAGAAGATAAATGACCAGTCCAGGAAGACAGGTAGCTTAGGTCACCTTGAACATGCTGGGTCACCATCCACTCCCAGGCTCCCTTTGCTTGCTAGTGATGGATGAAAATGCTTAACTGTCCTTGTTCCTCTTTGCTCAGGGCTCAGTCCAGGGTTTGAATTCACTGGATTGCTTTAAGTGAGTTTCAGAACAATGTTACTGAATGCATCAGATGCATGGCGTGTCCCTATCCTGGAGATTTGGCATTAATTAACTCTACCGGGTGACCAGAGAACTCCTGGGTAAAGGTGATTCCTAAGTAACACAACAAAGCAGGGCTCTGCCCATACCAGGGGAGTAAATCACTGCCATCTGGGAGCTACATTCATTCTTTCATGCTACCTTGCCATGTGTTGTAATAAAAGGAGACATTTATCAAATAGTATCCTAATGGACTAGAGGGGTTAATGTGCCTTTAGTGGAAGATTATACTCTTTCCCCCAGTAAAATCAAGATGATTTTTTTCCACAAAGTCATTTACGTTGGAATATAATGCCAAAACGAAATACAGGAAAATGTGAAAAAGGAGAAAAGAATCCATACACCAATTGTCATTTTAAGACTTGCTTCTTTACAGAAAAGACTTTCCCCCAAAACCTAGCCCTGTTTTCTTTTCTCCCTCACACCCCTCGGTCCACAAGCACACCTCAATACAAATTGCTATCATTTTAATCAAAGTGCATTTGAAGCCCAAGTGAGCTCACAATGGGAAATGATTAGAGTGGTCCAGGGCAGTCTTTAATTAAAGATGCCATTGACAAGATAACAATGATTCTGAATGCTGTTAATAGAGCAAAGTGGAAAGCACACCTTAACTCAATAAGGGGAAAGTCACTGGTTCATGGGTTTGATTGCACATTGTGAGCGGGCACCACATACTGTAATTATTTTTATTTGTGTGGCCATCTCTTTTATTGCCCATGCTGGAAGTAGAAATAACCTGTCCTATTAAGATATTTAATATATATCATCCTTTCCACTCCACATAGTTATAGTCTAATAAAAATGCCAGAAGACACTAGCCCTCGGTAAGGCTACCTCCATGCTGCAAAGACAATCCACACAGCCCTGGGAAGACATGAACAGTCCACCTCCTAGCCCCCCCTGGGTACAGTCTAAGTTAAACCACCAGACCCTCCCAGGTGCCCATAAGGTTACGCACAAACACGAGCACCTCTCTAGATAATGGAGCAGCACCTCCAGCAGCTGCAGCATCGAAACCCTAATAATGAGCAGCACCTTGATTAGTTCTGCTATACCTGGGAGATAATGCAGGACAAGGAGCAGGAACACAGGATGCCAACATACAAAATGGTTCAACAGTAACAGAATGGCTCCCTACAGACTCACCATGCTGCTCCCGGGAGTTGTGCCTGTTCTTCCGTTATGCCAAGGGATTCCCCAGGTATGACTAATGTGCGTGACCTTGAGGAGAAGACACTGCAAACGTTCCAGAAGGAGCGCAAGGAAGGGTCTTAAGAAGGCAGGAATGACAAAGTCAGGAAATCTGAGACTGTTGTTCTGTTGGCTAACAGATGGAAGGAGGAACCTTGTCTCAAGCACCCTGCAGCTGAAAAATACCAAGAAATCCTTTTAGCTTAGTGGGATCTCTGCTACTGAGAACTGTTAAGAAACACTTGTTTTAAGCCAATTTGCTTGTGCTGTAGTAATAATAGGACAGAAACTCAGGTCTCCACTAGACCACTGTACAAATCTTAATATTCTGTCTTCCCAAGGCTTCCTCTGCTGGAACAACTCTCACTCTAGAAGTTGCTTAAAACCCCAGCTTTGGGGATGAGGTGTTTAGTTCAGACATTCAGCACTTCCCTGGCATGCCTGAAGCCCTGTTATCTAATCACTAGATAAAATTCCACGCTTGAAAAGTATACCCCATGGAACAATTCTCCCGCATTACTCCATGCTCAATATCAACATACATAGAGTTACACTTACACACATACGCTCACTCATACACACACACACACACATTCACATGCAGACACACATTTACACACTTTCGCGCATGCACGCACATGCACACACACAGTCAGCACTAATAAGGTAGTAGATCCCTTTCCCAATTCTGCCTCAGAGTGGACATGTGACATTGGCTTGGTCTTGTCCCTCTACCCAGCAGCATCCCTGCCACTAAGCACGCCGGACCCTGGGCCTGATTTCTCCCTAGGTCTTCCCTGACTAAAATGAAATAAGATTCACATTTCCTCCAGAGAAAGCTGTTTCCCCATTCAAAATGTAAATGAATAAACAACTTACTAGATATTAAAACCTGTCACGGAAGCATGATGCATAGGTCCGTTCCTCTCCTTCTCCCCTCATTCTTTCACAGCGAGGCATCATTTTGCTTCTAAAAAGCCCAACATTGCATGAAAGATGAGCCTTAAATTGTGTCTAGGAACTGGTGATTTGCACATGATTTGTGCTTCCTTTAGTATATTAATTGGTAAACACCCTACGAATGTGTGTGTAAACTAAAGCCTTTTAACATATGCAAACAGTTTAATCTCTCTCACTATGGTGCTGCTCTGTTTCAACAAGCTCAGACACTCATTCTGGGTGTGCGGCTCCTTCTCCTCCCACCACCTTCTCCTCTGTGCTGTCTTCTTCCCCAGATCCTGTTTTAGATAATACCATGTGGGTGACCCAAATCTTTAAATCATTGGATGGTAGAGATGCACTTCAGTCCCTCATGAATTGTACACAGGGGCTGTTTTAATCCCGTGTTCTCAGCTGTGCTCCCTGACAAATGGAATACAGTAGCTTGGATGAGCTGTGGTATTATTTCCAATCATTGCTAGTCAACCTCCAACCTGACATCCCTACTTATGAATAGATGCTGCTTACAAACGGGAGACGGAAGGGGTCGGCTACAGTGGAACCTTGCTAACAGTAGTAGCATCAAAGACCTTAGCACTGAGCATTAAACTTGACCAGCATCCGGATTCCATTTCAGAAGCCTTCCCGGTATTTTTCAGAAGACCAGGTCCCTCTTATATGCCGGGTTCCTTTGACTATGTTCCTAAGAACAGCACAATTTTTAAATGTTAGTGCCAGGGACACCTTGTAAGTTAAAGAAATAGGAATTCCTGTCCCTAGTCCACAAACACTAATCAGAACCTTTACTGGAGGTATCCAGGAATGTAGAATTAACTTTGCTGCCTGAGATCCTGAACCACTTTCCTGTTTGAGAACCTCCCGCAGACAAAAAGTGCGGACTCTTCTGTAACGAAACGAATCGGGGACCCACTTTCTCCTCTTTTCAGTTCCTCACTACCTATAATTTCTGTTTGGGTGCTTCTTTTTCTCAACCTGCATGGGAGTCGTGAGAAAGAGTTTTCAGCACATGTGTTCATGATCTGAGATAAATTCGTGAGGAAGGCTAGCTTTAAAGAGCCCAGCTCACTTGCAGGTCTAGAGTGTTGCTTTCCTGGGGGATGTTTGGTAATCTGTGGTCAGAGCCGCACAACAACCAAACAAAACAGCAAACTTGAAACCTTAGGGGCTTTGCCCCACCATAGTGATTTTAGTACCCTGGGCCGGAATATGGCTTTTAATGAAGGGGAAACAACTAGAGAGGCAGTGAGGACAGGGTGTCTGCTCAGTGGAAAACTCTGAAAGGCTAACGCAGCCTTGTTTTCAGGGGTCTAGTTTTAGTGCTACAGCCAACACCTATCTGCCTTTTATGACTGTCCCACTAAAATATGATTTAATTATGTACTGACCAAAGGTCTGACATAGCAAAACTATCATCACTCTCCCGTCTGGATTCCAGAATGATACTGTGGGTAAAGGTGATCAAACCTCTGTTCACCTATAATCTAGGCCACAAGGAGGAAGGCAGTGGATGGTGATTACCAAGCACAGCAGGGCAGGCAGCAACCAGGAAAACCTCATCTCCGAATTTGAAACTGGATGTTTGGGTTTGAATAAAATGACCCTTTCCAAGTTTAATATCGGATCAGCAACTGTTGGGTTTAAAAAAAAATAAAACAGTATCTTAGCACCTAACCCGTCTCTGTCAAGGTCATCAACTTTGGCAGTGGTGCGCAGATAGGTGAAGGGAATGCGTCTCCATCAGGCAGACAACGCTACCTGCAGCTCATGTTTCATGCAACAGAATTCTGAAAAAAAAATAGTTCTGAGTATCCTATTTCCATTCAATCTTTCAATTTCAACATCTTAAAAATTTGAATAATGAAAATTGGAGACTGGCAACAGCATTTCTGTCTCCTGTGATCAGATTCTAAGGGCCAATGTATATCGCCTTTGCTGTATTCTCTCCCTTTCTGTTTATACAAGTGAGTAAAATACATACATGTACACATGAATGAAAGGTTTATAATCTTTGTGAACAAGATGCCCCTTTATCCCAAGTATGTCAGCATATTTAACTCCAAAACTGGAGTTATCTTTTGCGACCACAGCATGTTTATCAGAGTCAGACAATTAGCACTGATAAAATACTATGACCTACTGAACAAACCTTCTATTTATTTCACCTTTTATCAGAAGAAGGCTCTTCATGGCAAATGAGAACCCAAGATAGTTCCTTGTATTTGTTTGCCATGTGTCTGCAGTCTACGTGAAGCTGGATTTATTTTGTCTTTGAGTCTCATGTCAGTGAAAATTAAGCCTGCAGAATGACTATGTTGTACATTTTCCAGCAAATGGGCCCCTTCTCATGTTTCTCCGTGCTGAGATATAAGTTATGCACTTTGGGAATGGTCAAGAAGGGATGGCAAGCTCTCTGCACCGGCAAGCTCTCTGCACCGTTCCAATGTGTCCTGTCTGTTCCTTTTACTACTGGCAACATTAAGGTTGACAATCTGTGTCAAGTTGTACATGGCAAATCACCCATGTAGCATAATAGTTGCATTTTGTAATTAGCAGTACCTCATGGTAAGTGCTTTGGATCTATGTGGTTCTTTAGAACTCCACACATGTCCCTCCAGGAGGTTTATATTATTCCTAAATCTCGGGTAGATCAAGAATTATTCTGGCTACTGGCTAAGTGATGGTTTCCTGTCTTTATCCCTTAGTCTTTCGTTGTTCCTAACTTTTCCTTCTTGTTCATTAGTCTGTATCAGTAGTTCCTATGCATTCTTATGTAGCTTGGTGTGTCCTTGTCCTATGTACTTTTATTTACCTTGAGTCTCAAAATGTTTCAGATTTGATCATTGGTAGCCCCTTCTAGCTGGCTACTGTGTTCTTTTGAGCAAAGTTTTGAGGGTTTACAATCAGTCTGGTTGGGCACTGAGAATACCATAATGAACAAAACATTGTTTTAAATCTCTAGCCTCATGGAGAGTAAGTGTGTTTTAGCTCAGGATGACACAGAGCAAATGAGCAAAAGGGACAGTCCATGAGAAGGTACTGAGCAACAGGAAAGCTGCAGCCAGCCCTTGGGGTAGGGGATGTCTCAGTTCCCAGGGCATGGGGAAGGAGCACCTCATTAGTGGATGCCGTTTCCACAAAGATCTGAACGGGACAGGGAATCCAATGGCTGTCTGGAGGACATGTCTTTCAGGCACTGCCTAGCACTGCAGAGCATCAAAAATAACCCCGATTCCTTGAGGTGAGAACAAACTGGTATGTGACTGAGTTGAGAGTATACTGGAAGGCAAAGACAGAGCAAGAAGACCAGCCTTGTGGCCAGAGTTCTTTAACTGCTGGTGATGTACATTCCTAAGGCTGTGAGTGTTTTATTAAAGCTTGTATTGATTGACACATTGATGTTACTAAATAAATGTGTTACCTCAGCTAACCAAGTCCCTCTAGAGATTAGACTTGGCTCTCAAGTTATCTTTACATAAAGAAGATCTAAATTATATGCATATATGCATGTGCCTATAAATGTACATTTATGTATATATATAGATGGAGAACAATGTACACGTTATGTAACAAAGGTCCCAGGCAACAAGGTTTTTCAATCTGGAAAGCAGAATAGGGTGTGTGATATGATGAACTAGTTCATATTATGGTTCTGAAGTCACGGCCATTATTAGTTGCAGTTATTATTAGCTGACAGCAATTCTAGGGAAAAAAAATGTGTTGCCTTTTCTCCTAGCAAGGACATGAATCCTGCCTTGTCATACATTATATAATGTGAGAAAATGCAAATGCCATCCAAGCTTTCCTTATAAAGCATCCTCTCTGTCCACACTCAATTAAAGGTTTCTCTCCCTAATCCTGTCCTTAAATGTCCTGAATCATTACCTTTGACTCAACTTGGATCATACTCTCCATCTCCATCTTTCCTGGGGATGTCACAAAAGCCAGAAATTTGGCCAGCAATCTCTTGATGGCAATAGAGAAGAAAGATGCAGTGGGCTCACAGACCACAGGAGCTCTGAGTAAGAGATTTAGGGCAGTTAATCTGCATCCCTTTGAGTGACATTTCTGTGACCTTATACAACAATTGCATGCCTTCTCAGGTGTGCTGAGGGTTTTAATTAATATTTGTAAGTCTCCCTGATTGCCAAGGATAGACATTGACAGAAAAGGGCAAATTATTATTACCGATGGGAAGAAAAAAAGGAGAGATTAAGTTTTGTTTCACCACCAGAGAGATACCATTATCTACAGGCACTGTTTTCAGAGAAGGAGGATTACATATAAACTTTGATTTTTTCTGGCTTTACACTTACAGTGGGGTCCAAGGCCCGTTAAATGCAAAGTCCCAGCACTCGAATACTCAGTGTACTGTGGCTGCGAGTGCTGGTCCTGGTTCCATTAAGACTGAGAGGAGTCTTGCTATTCACAGTGAGTGTCCGGGTTCCTCTAATTAGCTGATTTCAGTTCATTTGGCATTAAATAATTCCCTCAGTTCCCATATGTTTGAACAATATGTTCAATGAGGGGGATGATTCTCTGAAAGCAATTAAATAGTTCTTTTAGGAGAGATTGTCATCGGTCACTCATAAGCATCCCTGCTTTTCCTGTCCATGATGAATGTAGATGGCAATTATAAGAAAGTGCTTAACCCTCTCTAATAGCCATTGGCAGCCATTCACACACAGGGCACCACTGTGTGCTGAGAGCACACACTTGAGTTTCACATGTTTTTCAAATCTTGAGTATATTGTTCTAGGCTTTCCAGAGTGTGTTGCCGCTGCTAATGCAGCTTTGTAATCTCCCTTGCTGCTCAAATGAAAAGGCAGGGGGTCTTTTGGCTTAACATATACTTTATTTGTAGAGAAAGAGCTGTCCTATTTCGACATTTTGGAATAATAATTTTTTTAGAAGCATTATCAGGACTTCTTAAGGAGGGAAGGTGACCAAATGATCTTGTTCAGCTCTGTCTTGGATACAGCAGATGTGAATGTAGAGGAATCCCGCTCTGTTATGTGACCTGGGGTTAGTGCAACGGAAAACTACAGGCAATGAGTCCAGATGTGGCCATGAAGAATTTGAGGCAGGTCAGCAAATGGGAGCAAAAGGGATTCAGGAATTAATAGTGTCTAGGTGATCTCCTAAAGAATGATTTGCCTCCACAAGACCACAAAACCAATTTTATCTCTGAGAACCAAATTTCAACTTTATGCTTCCAGGGCTTTCTCTGGGGATACAGGATGACACATTTAAATGTCTTTCTGAATGGAGAGAATAGAAGCTTTGGTAGTACCTGTCTTACCTATATCTCAACATGCATTGCTCACCTGTGAGTCTGCAATGACGTTATTGGCTCTATCATTATATTAATTCTAAGTGAACACCCACAACACAAGTGAGAGTTGGGAGAAATGAAGTGGGCTTCCTGTTATGTTATTTTTGCTCTTTCTGGGGAGAACTGAGTAAAGCTGAGGGGTGGAGGAAGGCTTAATGGCCCAGTATTCCATTCCCAATATGGGTGGTATGAAGGGGACTAGGTAATGGAACAGAGGGAGTCAATGAGGTATGAGCCCTTCACTGAAATTTCACATGGGTTTGTCTGTTCTCCAATGGCGCTTTCATTGTAAGTAATTCACAACATAGGAAAACCTGAACTCCAGATTTGGGTGAAACAACTTTAAATTAGGATTGGAAATAGAGTTAAAAATTTGATATCGTGTACATGATTATATAGACTTATAGCTTTCCACTGAGTGATCAGTGTGAAAATATTATAAAACTGATATGTTTGTACATTGCAGAAATAAATGTTTGTAAACCAGAATCATCGTGTCTAATTTGTATATACTCAAGGTAGTGTTTTGATGCATAATAGCTTGTTTCCTCATTTACGAGCACTAAAATATTATTGAATATGTTATTTTGAGAAAGGGATCTGGTGATGAGACAGCCAAGTAAGTCAGATCGGTACAATTCTTGGGATTTATCACCAATAGAAATATGCTAATGAGAATGATAATTGAGAAGTTTGTTAACGAGCATGATAATTTGTTAGTTGGTATTGGCTCTGCAGGTACCTTTTAGGGTTCTTTGAGTCCTTCCTTTATTTGCAAAAGACTGTTTGTCACTTTGTTGATTTGTTGAAGAGATCAGTTGAGACCTAACTATAAGTAGTCTTGGGCTATGCCCCGTTCTCCCGGTCATTCTACAGAGGGATCTCACTCTGCTTGTAGAATAGCCCCATCTATAACTGAGTTCTTATTCACAGTCTCTCATCTTTTACATGCTTCCCTGTCTTATTCTTTCTCCTTTCTGAAGCCTGCAGTCAGATGGATCTGAGGTACTCCTGAGTCCTGAAGTCACCTGTGGCCCTCCGGATATGCTCGTCACAACTCCCTTCGCGCTGACCATCCCTCACTGTGCAGACGTCAATTCAGAGCACTGGAACATCCACTTGAAGAAGAGGACACAGCAGGGGAAGTGGGAGGTGAGATGCTGCATGGGTTTTGTATTTTTTTTAAATGGAATTGGGTTCTATGGATGGTTTAGATTTCATCTTCACCATTCTTATTACGATGGACCAGCTGTGAAATGGTGAATGTTTGATAGTTGCCAAGCAGTTGTGGTATGCATTTTATACAGTCCTCTAGGTCTTTGATAGCTAGACTTTTCATGTAATTATGAAAAAGAGTGGTGAGCTATAATCCAGAGTTATTGTTTGGTTTGAGAACTCAGTTGTAATTACCTGTAGAAATGCATACGCTATGTACCTACTTGATGAGTTTCCAGACTTCCTCCTCAGCCATGTCCTTTTCTGAGATGACATTACTCTGTGCCAATAAGGATGTAGCTCAAGGAAGACAAGCTAAGCTTTGAAATATCTGGGAACACACCCGGTGCCTAATATATGTTTATGGCATTAGCAAATACATAGAGGATGATCACTACTGTTTGTCTGTAGAAATCAGTACATGTAAGGAGATATATTTCAATCTGAGAGAGACAAGGAAGAAGAATGAGAATACATAACAGGAGGCTCACAGTCAAAGATACAGTCACCCCCAAGGAAGATGGAAGCTGAATTACTACTTTAAGTTAAAGCGCTGATTTGCCTGTCTGATAGGGAATTCTTTATGTCTATCTGAAGTCAGTTTGCATGAAACCAAATGAAATTACAGTGATCTGCATTTGCCAGTCCTGGAATCTTGCCTCCCAGGAGGTCCTTCAAGCAAAAGAAATAAAAGAAAGTCATAGTTCTCTAGGAGAAAACATACAGTTGCTGTAATAGATTACATGTGCTGGGCCCAGCTATGTCTTGAGATAGTCCATTTTCTGTGTTCTCTAAGGTATTCTGCTATGTACTGAGTCCTGATGCTGTGGCTGAACAATATTTGGGGCTCTAAAGTTTGTAGAGGGGTCATGTCGTAGCCTCCTTCCCCTTGTGCTTTGTTTTGCCTTGATTTTTACCACTTAATCTCTCAGCTTTTCCTCACAATCTTCTCCATCCAGATGGTGTTACATTTATGCTCCACCTAACTGGTTACACATGCCTAAGTTCAGAGAGGGTGAAATATCCTAGTACATCCTATCCAAGTCATTTATTTAATGGTCCTCTGTGAATGATTGCAGGGAAATGAAAGAGGATAAAGTGTTGGCGTAAAAATAAGCATCAACTTAAGGGTATTTTAGAAGGTTTTCAGAAATAGATCTTTGAAAAAAAGTAATAATAATGTAAGCTTGTTTATTGGGGTTAAGGCTCAACTTTTTAAAAGCTGCTATTGAACAATTAACTAGAAATGGAAATTCCAAAGCAATGTTTTGTTATTGTTCCTATTATAATGGACATGACACTGTACACAACCATTTCATGCATTCTTGCCTTTGGCAGTTATTTTAATAGAAAACAACAATTTAACATTGATATTTAAGGCAATAAAATATTCGGGAAAAGCTTATTTATATCTCTGTAAACTGTTGGGCCCTGTGGTATTTCCAAACTGAAAGAATTTAACACATCTTTCTCTATAACAGGAAGTGATGTCAGTAGAGGATGAATCAACATCCTGCTATTGCCTTTTGGATCCTTTTGCCTGCCATGTGCTACTTGATAGCTTTGGAACATATGCCCTCACAGGAGAGCCAATCACAGACTGTGCCGTAAAGCAGCTCAAGGTGGCCGTGTTTGGCTGCATGTCCTGTAACTCCTTGGATTACAACCTGAGAGTTTACTGCATGGACAATACTCCTTGTGCATTTCAGGTCAGTCTTTTTGTTATAGTTTTGTGTGAGCGCTTTGAGGACTATGACTGGCTGATTAGTTTCTTTTATGTTGCTATGGTAAATTACCACGACCAAAAGCAACTTATGGTGAAAGGGGGGATTTTGGGCTTATGATTCCAAAAGGAAAGAGTCTATCATGTTAGGGAC
Source organism: Bramus lutescens (assembly GCA_001685075.1). Lineage (NCBI taxonomy): Eukaryota > Metazoa > Chordata > Mammalia > Rodentia > Cricetidae > Bramus > Bramus lutescens. The sequence goes on from LOEQ01000273.1 coordinate 197,917, forward strand.
CACATGCTATGGCAGCCAAAGCAGGAATCTGGCTGATTTTATTTTATTTTATTTTATTTTTTGGCTGATTTTGTTTTCATCCACACCCAGGAAGAAAAGAGTGGGAATGAGAAATGAGGCAAGGCTATAAGCCCCCAAAGCCTGCTCTTAGTGATATATCTGTTTTAGCAAACTCAACTTTGGTTCCATATCTTTTCCAAACAGTGCCACCAACTGGGGAAAAGTGTTCCAATACATGAGCCTATGGGGGACATTTGTCATTCAAGCCATACCAGCTTCCTAAACACCACTAGAGGGTTCTTCAGTGAAAACTTGGGAGAAAACCCCACACACTTTGAACAAGACCTATGTTACTGTGTGTCCTATGCAGAGGAGATGAGACAATTGGCCCTCAAGAAGGGGCACAGATTAAATTCATGAACACTGAAAATACTGTCTACTAAATTATGAAACTGTCTAAAAGTACAATCATAATTCAGGAAAAATGTAAATGTGATACAAATGTTGGAGAAGACTTTTTGAGACCATTTTGCAGATCTTTATGAAAGGATAATATTTAAGAGCAAAAGACAGAGATACCTGGTCAAGAAAGGATTTGGCACAAAGCACAGAACAGAGAATTGGTTGGTTTGGGAAAAGCAGTAAGAAAATTGCCTGAGTCTACTGAAGGGTGGAAAGGAAGCAACAATGATAAATCATGCCTATCTATCACCAGGCAGTTATATACTACCCTGGACACAGTCTAATAATGGGCTACAAGGGCAGAGGTAGTTCAGTGTCCTTTTCCATTTTTTGGTGCTTTTAATCATATAAAATTCATCTTAAATTAGATACTCATGAAGAGTGTGGTTTATTAATAGCAGCAAGAATAATAACAGCAAGGATAAAACCCTGAGGAAGCTTTGCTCATATATAAATAGCATAGCTCTTCTGACATACCTCCTTCCAGATCCCTACTATTCCAATCCTGGGTCGGGTCATTAAGTCCATTATGCAGGGCACTTTCTCAGTAACTAGGTTTTAAGACACTGAGCTGGAAAACTCATGTTTACCAATAGAGGAGATGCAGGGACCTGAATCCTGAACATAAGCCAGGAGGTGACACCATGACAAACTGCATCCCCCAACCTTCTTCTCTGTCTGTCTTGTAAGGAATGCAAGTCATTGTGAAGGTCATGCTTAATTTTAACTCCCCAAAGGGGCTTTTGTTTTATTATGTGTGGGATTTTGTGTAGAGTTCCAATGAAACATTAATACTCATCCTATAATTGTTATTTTATATTCTTCATTTACGCCCCCCCCCATCCCTCAAAGGAGAATGATTTGTAAGAGAAAATCCATTTGGGATTCAAAATCAAAGAATGGATGACTAACTAGAGAAGTACACGTGGGGATTACTACATAACACTAAACAGTTGTCTAAATGCACAAATAATTCCAACTAGATGATATTCAGTAACTCATCTAGGTATTAATGATGAAGCTCCAGTCTCTTGTGGATAATCTACTGTGGATTGCATTCATTCATTGCCATCAAAGTCAGTGCTCAAACAGCTTGGCTATTCCTTGGAAGGGTAGTCTCACTGCTTATGCATGCACTAGTAAGACAGGCATTTTCCTAGTGAGCTTATCCCTAATACTTTTTTATAGTCTGTTTTCATTCCCTTTGATGAAACCAGATTTTACAGCAACTCAACTGTTTGGACAGATGTGCATTGTAAGGGAAGGCCTAAAAACATGCTAAACAAGCCCAGCTTGCACTTCACTATCTACTTCTGCTGGTCATCCACCCTTCTTAGTGCTAGGGAAAATGCTCTTCTCTCCCTGTGGAATCCAAGTGTCCTCCTTGCATGATTCAGGAGTATGCCGATGTCAGTAAAACTTTAGTTTCACTTTAGAGATATGTTTTTCAGTAGATATACCTTTGAACCTTGCTCATTAGATCTTTTTACCCTAGTGGTCCTTCATCCCTCTAAGTACCTAAGAAAAAGAAGGTTTTCAAGTAGTAGTTGGTGGCACTTGTTATTGGAAGGTGTTTGTGATAGCTCTCATTAGCAGCAGAGGCCCCATGTCCCTTCTGGGTTTCTGAGAAGTCCTCAACCTGGAATACATAACTGTTTTGAATTGAGGAGAGATTAAAACATAACTTTAAGCCTATCTGAAGAGACATCTTCATCCAGAATATAAGCCTATCTGAAGAGACATCTTCATCCAGAATATAACCGTCTAGTTTTGTCTTTTCTTTTCTTTCTTTTCTTCCTTCCCTCCCTCCCTCTTTCCTTCCTTTCTTTCTTTTTTGGTTATTTACTCATGTTCTGTATTTTCACCTTGCTACATAATATGTTCCGAACTTTCCACATAGAATCATTGCTGTCACTTCAATATCTTAAATCATCTGGGTTGTATTTTTATGGTTTTATATGTGATATTCTTACTAACCCATTAAAACTGTTCCATTTTAAGAAAGCTTCAACAATTCACTGTTTGAGCCTCTAAAACACTTCATGCTATTATCAGCTAAAGTAGTATGAGCTAAAAATACTGTGTACATTGTTGGCTTTCTTTCTGTCACCCTCACAGCAATCCCTCCCGATGCACAGAAAAATACTTCATTTGTACCATGTCCAAGACTATTAATAAGCCAGGAAAGTAAAAATAAAACAATAACATTCTGTTTTTTTTGCTAATTACCAGTTTAGTTCCTAACTTTAAGTATGTAGTAAAAGCTGTTATATAAATATATACAGTGCTGGAAAATAGTCACATATTCATGTATTCATGATAATAGACATTAACTGTTAGTACCACATTTATGATTTTCATTGCCTATATTCATGTACATAGAACTGTTTAAGACGAGGGCATTTTCATCCCAGTATATAGTGTATACTGAGCACACCACGAGCCCACAGAGTCTCCTGCTCTTCCCTGGCTCACAACTCTACTTTCTTCTACTAGACCGTCTCTTAGCTTAGTTTCTGTAGGTGTGATCAAAATATCCCAACAAAAGCAATGTAGAGCCCACAAATGAAACAACATACTCGCCTTGTCTTCCTGAGAGTGTTTTAATTCACTTAAAATATTCTCCAGTTGTCTTTTTTTGTAAACAACATCACTTTGTTTTTTTACCACTAAGAAAGGATTCATTGTGTATGAATACAATTTTTTCATTGTTCCTCTGTATTGGACATTTAAGTTGCTCCTGTAATTCAATATTGTGAATAGTGCTGCAGCAAACGTTGATGGATAAGTATCACTGGGATATGTTGACTTGGAACCCTTTGAGTAAATACCCAAAAGTAGTAGAGGTGGGTCGTATGACAGATCTACTGTTAGGTATTTTTGAGAAATCTCTATACTGATTCTGACTGTGGCTGGACTAGTTTCCATTGCTACCAACAGAATGTAAGGTTTCTCTTTGTCCACACATTTGCGGAATTTCTTGTTGTTTATTTTCTTAATAGCTGTCATTCTTACTGGGGTGATATGGGATCTCAACCTGGTTTTAACTTTCATTTCTAGATGTCTAGTGAGGTTGAACTTGTTGTGATGTTTATGGTCTATTTCGACTTCCTTTTTCAAGAACAATTTGTTCAGCTCTTTAGCCCATGTATTGATTGATTGTTTTTTTTTTCTTGCTTAAATTTTTTTCTTTTGAGTTTTTTGACTAGATATTAATCTTCTGTCAAACATATAACTGGCAAAGATTTTCTCACATTCTGTAGACTGTCTCTTCATCCAATGAACTCTTCCCTTCAACTGTGCAGAAGGCTTTTATTTCCATGATACCTCAGTTGGCAGTTGTTAGCATTGCTTCCTGAGTAGCTAGAGTCCTGTTCAGGAAATCTTTGCTTATCCCTGTGTCCTAAAGTGTTTTCTCTACTTTTCCTTGTAACAGTTTCTAAGTTTCAAGTCTTAGTCTTTAATCCATTTGGAGTTGGTATTTCATTACATTGTTTATTTATTAGCAGTGGTGGTGTTGGTTAGGTTGACTTTGCCGTCTGCGTGCCACAGTATGCGTGTGGACATCAAAGGACAAGTTGTGGGAGTTGGTTCTCTTCTTCCTCTGTATGAGTCCTGGGGATCAAATTCACATCATCAGGCTTGATGGCAAACACCTTTACTCACTAAGCCAACTTGCTTATCCTAAGGCTGTTTATTTCACAGGGTAAGAGATAGGGATAGTTTCACTCTTCTTCATGTGACTATCTGAGTTTCTCAACAACAGTGGTTGAAAGGCTGTCTTTTCTCTAATGTATGATTTTGACACTTTTAATAGAGTTTATGCTTATCAAAATTAGTCAAGAATTTTTTTCAAGGAGCATTTTGGCAGATATTGCCCATCTTAGAATTTTCTTCAACTATCACTATAATGAAATGTTTACCATAGTTAGGACACGCTTATGACAACTGTTGTATTTATTGTATCTCAAAGAAATGATAACAAATATGTGCTCAGCTAGAGCTTGGCTCTCTACCAAGAAGGAAGGCTGCTGCTAGGGCATGGTTACGTGTCTTCTTTCTCATTCATATCTCACTGTGAAGTTCTGTCCCATAAAACACTTAAATGCTAGAAGACTTTGCAAGAAGATGAGCCTCCAGGCCAACTCTTCCTGTCTGATAACACCTGATTATGGCCAAGCCGGTCAGTCGTCCCATCAAAGAATATTCCACTTGAGGAAGTTGAGTAAACAGACATCTGTTCCCACCTGTCGGCCTTCCTTCATCCTGATTGCAGGGCTACACTGGGTCGAAACAGTAATGTCTTCAAATGACACAAACCAAACAATCCTCTCGCTGCCTAAGATGTGTGTTTAATGTGGGCTTAAAGGCTTGAAGATCTGTTCTAATAAAGACATCTACAACTGACTTCATAGAGCGTTAGATCAGCTCAGCTATGCTGTTAACCAATAGAAAATGTCAGCTGCCTAGAGGTGAGAGAGGGGTGAGCTGAGAAAGGCCACAGGGGGTCTGTCCTCTCCAGGCCTCCTCTGCAATGGCAGAACCAGTCATTTTGTGCCTCCTTGCTGAGGCTCTGCCTCAAGACTGAGGATTCAAGATACATTTTCAAGGCAGTAATCTTTTAAGACTTGATTTTGTTACGATATTTTATGACACAGTGACATACACAACATGCACACACACACACACACACATACATGGTCATAAATTTTAACATGAGGAAAGCAAAGAATTAAGATCTCATATCCTCATCTCAGGATGTAAAGAAAAAAAAATAAAACAACTCATTTTTCCCCTTCATGGCACTCGGCACTTCTATTCAGTACCTCTCGGTACTCATTACTTATTTGGCATTAATGTGGATTTAGAACCTAATTTCAAAGGATTTCCTCCAGATGTAGTTCTTATGTTTATCAATAATGCAACCTGGGGAAATATTGTTCATGTAAAGCATTTAAAAGAAACTACCCCAGCAACACAATGTGTATATGTGTGTATGTGTGGGTAAGTTCAAACAGTTTTGTCTCATAAATATGTAAATTCAGCCTGCCTCTGTTAGTATCCCTGAAGCACACCTGAATATTTCTTGCTGTCTCATTAAATCAACATAAAGAGCTCAGTAAGCCACGATGTGCAGGTTTCTCCTGGCTGCAGCTTTAAGAGCTGCAAGGTTTGCAGGCCTGAGTATGAAATGAAGAAGTTGAAGGCCCAGTAAAACCACCATCCAGAGCACTTTAGGTGCATTTTATATACACACAACCAGGCCTCCTTGTTTCAGTAACAGAATTGTTTCAATAGGAGGGGATATTTAACAGGAGGCAAACGGGAGTGACTGGAAGGCCACATTGTCCATGTAGACAATTCAAAATGAGTTCAGTAGAGGTGTGTGTATGACTGCTTCACCAATTAGTATGTACTTAGTTTCAGTGATTTACAATTATTACTCTATAGGCTGAGACAGGAGAATCCTTAGTTCAAAGTCATCCTGGGCTAAATATCAAAACCATATCAAAAAGTGAGCAAACAGCAACAGCAAAACCCCATAGCTATTGAGCTCTTAAGAATATCACAGTGCACTCCACCCAGGATTGCAATTCTCTGACAAGGTCAAGATCTCCTGTTGTAAATTTCTTTGTACTTGGGAGTTTATTTCTTTGCCTCTATGACCAGCTATACATTTTTGAATATGAAATATTGTGATTAATTCATGATTGGGTCTTTTCATTTAAAAATTACCTTGGTTCAGAATTGATGTTATCGTTTAATATTGTACCAAAGACTAGACAATAATGTTAAAATCACATAGCTGGATTTTGTAAATCAATAAGCTAAAAGACAAAACATAATTGCACTTATGTGTGTGTGTGTGTGTGTGTGTGTGTGTATTTACATCCATTAAAAATCGAGTGTTGCAGTCAGTCACAACTGCCATGTTTCACATGGTTCATGGTTCGTGGTTGGAATACTGTGATGGATAGTAAAGAAGGAGAACATCTCCATGTTCGTAGCAAGTGTGCCTGCCACTGGTGTATAAACCCCAAGAATGCTCTTCCCAGAAACAAGAGCTGCAGAGCATGCCATACTACAGGAGCAACCTCTCCACAACCTACTTGTCTTAGTTTGCTTTCTATTGCTCTGATGAAAAACAGCACCATAACCAAAAGCTATTCAGAGAGAAAAGGGCTGGGCTGGAAAGATGGCTCAGCAGTTAAGAGCACTTCCTGTTCTTCCAAAGGTCCTGAGTTCAGTTTCCAGCAACCACATGGTGGCTCACAACCGTCTGTAGTGAGATCTGGTGCCCATTTGAGGAAGAGACCTGGTCAGTCATCTTCGTCAGCTTAACCATGAACGGGCTACCCATTTCAGCATTACGACATTAATTTTTTTAATATATTTTTTTTAATTTTTAATATTTATTTATTTATTATGCATACAATATTCTCTCTGTGTGTATGCCTGCAGGCCAGAAGAGGGCACCAGACCC
>LOEQ01000273.1:212391-223288 GCA_001685075.1 Bramus lutescens
TATGTGAGGCTTCGCCTGAGGCTTCTATCCACAATGAGGGGATGGAAGCAGTCAACAAGCCTGGCTGGGACAAACCATCTGCAGAGCTGAACAGCACAGTACTATCCAAAATTTATATCTGTATAGCTTTTAGAGAAAATTGGGAAGCAAATTATACAAATAAGTGTGAACATTGGAGCTCAGGAATAAACACTTCCTCGAAATGAATAATTACAACTATGGTCGTGGTCTTCTAACACATCACAGGCCTATCACCAGCCACACTTTAGAGTTTCCAGCTTCCAGTCCTCATATATCTCTTGCCACCTTTCAGCTGCAGCACTGCAGAAAATTATATTTTTAGCAATGAAGGAGAAAATTAATGAGGTGATAAACAGAGGAAATAAAAGTGATGATGAGGGCTGTTAGAAGCTGGGCTTCCGTGGTCATTGCCAAGTCCCCAGCCACATTTGACTAGGAAGGAGATATTTTTAACACATAAAAACAAAAAACAACAGCCAAAACAAAGTAAAAGCAAAATGCCTTTGTTAGCGTACTCCAGCTAGTATTAAGGAAAAGGAATAATTTCCATTCTAGTTTAGTAAAGCCTACATTTGCCACGAAGCTATATGTCAGTCACTGATCATGGGACAAAATCTAAATTGTTATTATTTCTCAGGACCAATTGTAGGTGATTAGATAGTTATGCCACTATGGGTTCCAAGCATGTTTGTGTCCCTTTTTGGGTTGTGTACAGTCATATCAGGTATATTAACAGTGTTTGTCCCTATACAAGTCATAAGTCTACATGAGTCTGTGGTATGGGCAATTACTTCTGGCCAGTCAATTTCTCAGCATAATTCTCACTTAAATGAGAAAAAATGCATTCTGTTCCTGGCTTATATAGAAGGATGAAGTACAAGAATCCTTCTAAAGAAGATAAATTTTAGTGAGAAAAGGTTAAATTTTAGTGGTATTCATTCTAATTGTGTGTGTGTGTGTGTGTGTGTGTGTGTGTAGGAGTGAAATCTGAGCTCTTGCAACATGGCTTAGGAATTCAAATGTTATCAATTGAAATTCACATTAATTACTTCTGTGCTGCCTGGCATATGTTGAAATGTTATTTCTATAATTCCACCAAAGTCATTTAGGCAATTATCTGTGCTATGATCAGCAGCATCATCATAATTGTTGTGACTAAGTCTCTCCTGTTCTGGTTCCTTGAAGCAGGGCTCTGCTCTTCACCCCCTCTCCTGTCCACCCTTTCCCACTGTAGGAGGTCCCCTTCTCCCGAGTGTGGAGCAGCAACCGGCAGCCCTTGCACTGTGCCTTCTCCCTGGAGCGTTACACGCCCACCACCACCCAGCTGTCCTGCAAAATCTGCATCCGGCAGCTCAAAGGCCATGAACAGATCCTCCAAGTGCAGACATCCATTCTAGAGGTAAGTCTGGGATGTGGGTCCTTTGAGTCCCTTCTAAGGGACGACAGAAGGAATAAAGAGCGCATATATGTTGTGGCTGTGGTATTGTTAGAAACTTCAAAATGTAGGCTCTTGACTCTCGTTTCCAATGAGGAAAACCATACTTTCTCAGGCTCAGAATTGAGCATCCCACTGAACAGGGAACCTCACCCTTTCTGAGATCCTAATCAAGGCTCCATAGAGAGATTTTTGGAGAAGGAATGGGTACAGGGATTCTTCTACAACAAACAAACAGTTTCCTAATTCATAGCAGACCTGGAATACTTGCTGACATGTGTTCATGGTGGATCAACACAGTAGTTGAGAATCAGGTGGTCACTGGGCTATTGTTCAGCTAGTTCTTAATAATGCTTTAGAAGACAGTTGCCTTGTCTACTTAATCTTTGGAGCCCCTCACCACCAAGTCCATTTCTCACATCCATGTCTTTTTGTTTGTTTTGTGAGCCACTGATTTTAACATGTAAATTTGTCAGCATACAACTAAGTTTCAAGTTCTCTTCCTTGGAATGTGTATAACTGTAATGCATTTTCACTTCTTTGCATTTTTATTTCAACTCATTATTTATGCAAAGTGAGTATTGCTAATTCCCCAAATAGTTTTTCTGAGGACTGGATAGCTTTCCCAAGGATCGTGCCTTACAATTGATAGCTGTCTTAACTGATGCGTATGTGCGCTATTTGCATTCATTATTGCCAATTAGCATTTAGTACTAAAGCAGCTTTGATGGGGAAAGTACATCCAGAAATCTAGGCAGGATATTTTTAGAAACTCTTTCATGAACAGTCCTGGCATATTTAATGCAATACATTTCCCAGATAAAATACAAACAAGTGTTATAGGAAACTTTTTTTCTTAGATTGTAACTTCTTTTAGTAATAGTTCATCCTGAAGTTAGATGACTTATTTTATTTCTAGTTTTTTTAATTGGTTAAATTTGCTGACAGTTGCATACATGTATATAATGTGGTGGTTCTCAACCTTCCTAGTGCTGAGACCCTTTAATACAGTGCCTCATGTTGTGGTCACCCCCCAGCCATAAAATTATTTCCTTGCTACTTCCTAACTGTAATTTTGCTACTGTTATGAATTATAATGTAAATATTTAATTTGAAGGATATTTTTCTCCCACTCCTGTCGTCTGCTCGCCACCAAATCCCTTTCCCATATCCATGTCTTTCTGTTTGTTCATTTTGTGTGACCCACTGATTTAAGCTAGGACCATCTTTTGACCACAGGTTTGGAACTGCCCATTCACATGTGATGGATTAGTTAGTGTATACACAACTGAAAATAGTTACATCTCTTGCCCGGAACCCATCAGTAACCAAAAGTTCATCAAGCAGGGGTAGGGCTCTCTGAGTTCCTGCCCAATCCATGACTGGCAGTTGACAGCCCCAGTCTTGGGCAGGCCCTGCACAGGCAGACAGCTAACTGCAGCTGATGTGAGATATGTTTGCAGTGGCTGTATCATGTCATAGCCCTTCTTTTTGTTTTCCAGCCCTTACATTCTTTCCGTTCCCTCTTTGACATCCTGCTCCCTTACAGGGAGCCGTACAAATGTCCCACTCAGAGCTGATCACTTGTCTCCACCACCCATCCTCACCATCTTGAGCAGTCACTACCGTCCACTGCAAAGAGAAGCTTTCCTGATCAAGTAGCATTTGTCTATGGTTAAAAGCATAAATATTTAGAATGCAGTTTGTCACCATGACAACTTGACTAAGCAACAGTAATAAGTTCCCCTCTGTGGCCTATGCCTCCCCAGATGTGGATTTTAAAAATGAGAAACAAAAGAGAACCCCCCACACACACCAAAGAAACAAAAACACCTAATTTTAGAGTGTACCCATCAAAAGACAGAAGAAAGAGGCATCAGGCCTGGATTGCCTGACATATCTATTAACAGGTCAACCAAAGAATTCTAGGTTTGAAAACCTTGTTTTTTAATAAGACACCTAAATGCTGGGGCTCAACTTCTGCTATTGAGGAAATTTACAGAAGGACAAAATAGGAGGATTGGTATGTTCTAATACTTTTCATTATTGCTTAACTAAATTCATGAAGCACATCAAAGGAAAATCAGCCAAGAAACCCAATCCTTCCTACCTTTTGTTGTTGATCTCTTTTCTAATGATTCAAAGTTAACCGTGACATTGAGCCATCAAGAAGACAAGCATTACAGTATCTCTGGACACTGGGAAACAAGTATCAGAATAGCATCAGATATGTTGTTGACTGATAATAATTGGTTCACAGCCTTCTGCTTTTAGATGCCTTACTGCTCTTTTCATTCTGTCAAGGATCGGTTTATTAATTGCTTAATGTATTACTGCAGGAATTTGGCCCAGTCCCTGAGCATTTTAGGCATGTCTAATTTGATAGAATTTTCTGTGTTAGGGGACAACTAATAACTTTTGAAAGCCCCTGCATTTTCGGCTCTGTTTTATTTGTTTCATATTTGTCACATAACCATTATAGCCCTGTGGATTAAGTATTATTGCATTCCCAATTGTACGTGATATAAAATATCAAGGAGATTATCCTTCTTGGCTAAAGATGCTGAGCTAATGAGATGTGCAACCACAGTGCAAACTGAGAGACTTGACTTCAGGCTCAAAGTCTCTACTTACTTACTACATTATCTCAGGACCCCAAAATGAGCCTCATTATGACCAACCATCATGCAAGTGTTCAACTTGGAAGCTTAGGTACTGGTGACAAACATCCAAACACCAGTAATTTTTTTCTTAAAGGCATAAATGGAGTGATGAGACAATTGAGAGATTGTTTTGTCAAAAAAGAAACCAGAACTATGGAGGTATCTTGGTCCTTAAAGAGCTTACAGTGCAAGCATGTTGCCCTGAGATCACTCCCCAGAGCAAGTGTGCTGCTGTGTGATTCTAATCCCAGTTCTGGGGAGACAGAGAGATATACAAAATTATAGAACTTGCTACCACCCTACCCTAGTAGGTAAGCTCTAGGTCCAATTAGAGATCCTGTTTCAACAAAACATAAGGCAGATAGTTCCTGAGAAGAAACAATACTCAGGTTGTCCTCTGGCCTCAACACACAGACACACCCACAAAAGTCAGAGCACATGCACATATGCCAACACACAAAAGAAGAAAACATAGTTTGCCAGTATTTGGGTGATGGAGTATGTCAGTGTTCATTTTATAGGTGGTCAAGAGAAAGATGCATATCCTGAGTGTGCCATCATTGAACTGTCTCTCAAACGCCTTCCAATGTCTGGGGAAAGGACACATCTGGTGGTCAATAACACTGTTGCCTTTTCCTAAAATTGACTTTCATAGTAAATGGTTTAAGCAAAGGGCTAAAGATGGACAGTGCTCAGAAACTGATTTCTGGGGCTTCCCAGGAGGTGACATTCTAGACATGAATGACTTGGAATAATAGACCAGTTTTGAAGGGAGGTCACACTTCCTGGTCACCAGGCTGGAAACATTGACTTTAAGGGTTTAGGAAGTCTTGTAAATTAGCCTCTAAGGCTTTATATGTCATTGATTTTTTCTTAATCTTGTTCCCCCAGTCCCTATGCATTTCAGCTCAGGAGCTTCATTCTTTGTCTTCCTTGAGTGGGTTCTCTTAGTGTCACAACTTCCTGTATTTGACAGTAACCATGGGGGATGCAAGCATGTATGTTCATGGATATGTATATGTATTACATGTCTACATCAATGCAGTGATCATACTCATTGAGACATTGATTCTATATGCTATTACATCTGTCATTTCCCGTCATGTGTCTGCCTGCTCTAAATGATTTTTCAAATAAGTACTATCTTTGCAATGACACTTAAATAAAAGGTTTTAGCCAAAATACTCTATCTTTTTAAAATTTATGTGGCTAAAATTGTGTCAATCTTTCATAGCACTGAATTCTTTCCTCTTAGAGGCAATCCTGTCAAATTACATAATGACTACTGGCAACTGAGTCTCTCTCAAATCAACACCATCATCCATCTAAACCTGTAGCCTGGAACACTCTAAGGAACAGGAAAGAACCCTCACATAATTTTATCCCATCATTTTTTCCTAATATAATATTATTGAAAACAGTTTTGGGTAGGAATGACTTAAATAAGAATCGTGGAAGTTACAATTTCCCCTTAAGCAATTCTCTTATCTTTCCTCCAAAAGTAGTGGAAGTTGGGGGATAATTTGTCTGCTATAAAATAGAGCACTTGGAATCTCCTAGAGATTTACAACTCCCCATGCAAGCCAGGTAGCAGCCGCTTATCTCAGATGTACAGAGCATGAAAAGCTACTGTTCCTCTGCATATTTAATTTAAACACTCAGAGAATGGGATGTACCTACAGCGTTCTTATTACTTGGTTCAGATGTGTTTTAGAATGCATCATAAATGTTTCATAAAGTGCCACCCTGGTAGAGGGGAAATATTTAAGTTTAGAAATTTTAAGCATGAGATGGACCCAATTATTAAAGTATAATAAATTTGAAAGTGCTTAGTTTTAAATTCAACCTCTTATATTCTATTCATATATTCTATTCTTCAAATGAACACCACTTTCTTCTATGTCATTTTCTGCTTCAAAGTGGCTTCTCTACTGCCAAGAGATTCTTTGGGGTTAAACTATCCTAACTTGTCTCAATGCAGCCTGAGATCCAGTCTGCTTATTTTGATTTTGAAGACTGCAGTTTGTAGGTGACTGCTCAGTTGGTCACATGCTTGCTGTTCAACTGGTAGAACCATGGTGCATCAAGTACAGTGAAAGGTCCTTTGTCAGTGAATAAGATGGGGAGCAACTGGGGGAAATTCCCAAAGGGACCCCTTTCCCCAAGCCTCATGAACACACACACGCACGCATACACACACACACACACACACACACACTTATTTTTTTCAGAATGTAGGGCCTTACCCTTTTTAGCCAATTGCTCTAACCAACCAAGATATAGCATGTAGTTGTCAAAAACTAATTTTGTGTCTTGTAAATATTTATCCTGGATCTTTATTTATTTATTTATTTTCACGTTCAAACCATCTTCCCTTAGGTTAATACCTTTGGTGCCGTTTCACACAGGAGACTCCAGTGTTAACTTGAGGAGAATTCTTTTTTTCCTTTTTCCTCTTTGGGCTCCTCTCACTCCTCTCTTCCTTTCTGCTCTAGTCTTCAAGTCAGAAAAAATATGTAAGGAAGCTATCTCCACTTGATTTGCATTTTTAGTGGCTAAAAGAAATTTTACAAACCATGATAAAAAATAATGTCTACTTGTAACCTATTTTATGCAGTAAGAAGCTGAGTTGGTTTATTTTATAACCACCCAGTATATCAGAATAGAACTGTCCACTCTGTCTGGGATAAGTACCTATCAGCCCTAAGTCTATTCAGTCTATGCCTACCAATCCTTCAAGGCCAACTCCAACCCCTCTTCCATGAAGACTCTCCTTCATATAAATTCCCAAGGCATAGTGTTAATATCACCTGCACAAGATTGTTCATAACCTCTCTATTCTGTGGATTTCCAGTTTGTTTTTAAGCAGTAAAATGGAGGCTGGCATAGTTGCTAGGACATCCAGCTTGCAGTTAGTTTCAGGTGTGTCACAAATTATGTGGGTGGCTTTTTACAAGCTTTTATGATGTCTGCCGAGTCTGTAGACATTGCAGGAAGTCTCATTGGGGAGCTGAGAATAAAGGTTATATAGCATCCAGAGTTACAAGCCAGGGAGGATACAGTCCTACTGCAGAACCATTTTAAAAGACTGATTTTAAAACTGCTTTTGTTATTAGACCAGACCAAACACCAGCACTGAAAGAATCTGTATAATATTGTTCTATAATGTAGTATGTAACAGAATGGAAACCAGTCAGTAGAACTTAAATAATAACAGGAATTTGGGATACAGTACCTTACACATACATTTGTCCATGAAGCTGTTCTGTCTTCAAATATCTTAGATAAGCTTTGGGGCATCCTGTTTTTCAACACCCAAGCCATGCCACTATGTCCAATGATAATGGAAAAAGTAAGAAAGACTGCCAAACACTCATAAAACCTCTCCATCAGCCAGTCTCTTTAGCTGACAGACTTTGAAGGAAACTTGCCTCACCTAAATTCTTAGAGTTGCGCAAGCCTGACACTCTCTGAAGAGGGTCACGATGGCTGCAGTGCCCACAGTAGAAAGACATAAAATGATCACGAGACATGGAGAAATCAGTACAGGACTTAGAGCAGTGATGAGCCATGTGCTGACATGAAGAAGGATGCAATATTCCATGCAAAGGCTAGCTGAGTGGGGCTTAAATCCTCGTCATCAGGCCCTCAGCCCTCCTTGCCTTCCATTTCTCTTTCAACATAACAAATTACCATCTATTTAGCACCATAAAGAAATCCTATTATTATAAGTCAGAAGTTCAAACTTGGCATAGCTGTGTTCTCTGGTCAGGATCTCACTAACTGGACCATGAATGAAGATTAGCTAGGGAAATATTCTTATTGCAGCTCAGAGTCCATGCTTGTCCAAGTTGTTGCTACAACTCAGTTCTTTATCCTGTGGAATGCTGGTCCCCACTCCATATGATAGCCATAGATCACAGGTTATTTTGAGCTCCTAGTTACACATCTCCTTCACAGGCAATTAATTCTCAGGATGATCATTGCCATCTTCCTCCAAATCTGGGGGTGCATCTCAGTGGTAGTGTATTTGCTTGTCTTGCACAGGGCCCTGAATTCAATACCCAATACAGGCAAAAGAGTGATGGGAATGGAGGGAGAGAGACATAGAGACAGAGGAGAGAGAGACAGAGACAGAGAGATAAACACACACACACACAGAGAGAGAGAGAGCGAGAGAGAGAGAGAGAGAATACATTCCGAAAGACTTACCTTTTCTCATTTTCAAGGCTACCTAGTTAAGTTTGACCCACAGGAGAAAAGGAGAATAATTAAACCAAAGCCATATGATTAGGTATTTTAATTACGTCAGCAGTATCTCTTTTATTTTATGGCATATAATAATCATGGGCTTCATTCCACCAGATATTTGTGAATTCTTCAGATTCTATTAGTCCATATGAGCCTATTAGCTACTGCTGCAACCTGACAGATACTGTCCTTGTGACTTTATTCTGGATGTGGTGACTCAACAGTTCTGATGCACTGACACAGCAAATTTTGACTGGACAGTTGTCCATTAGAAGCAGGTGGGCAGACAGCACGCAGAGAAGCTTCCAGCCAGCACATGGTACACAGCTCACGGAAGTGTGGTCTCTGGCATAGTCTGTCTCACTGAGGGGACTTAAATCAAAACCAAGATTTATCACAGTGCCACACAGCTTCAGGACTGGGAATAGAACAATGTTCTGTAGCATTAACATGCAGTCTCCCCTTACAGCTTTCCAGTCTGCCGCTTTGATCAGCCCATTCATCTTTGGCCTCAATGAATATCAGAGGGTCATTCCTCATACTGAACCCAAATCTGTCACCAGGTGGCTTCTTCATAGTAATCCTCATCTATCTCCGAGAGCCCTAAAAATAAACAAACAAACAAACAAACAACCAAATAAATAAATANAATAAATAAATAAATAAATAAATAAATAAATAAATAAATAAAATAAGAAACACTCAATTCTGTCTTTACCAGGCAAGGCAGTATACTAGGATCTGGTGGCTTATGATATTCCTATGGAAGAGGCTCCTGTAAATCTTTCGGACATGACAGATGGGCCACTAAAGAGGGTCCTTACTATTTTGAAAACTAAGGAACCTTTCAGTGTGTTTTATGTGTGCATTTTGAACACATGTCTTAACACAGATTTTCAAAAACAATAATAAAAAAATCAGCAGTGTTTTTCTTTGGATCTGACCATGCATCGCTTATCTTGTTTATAGAGTGAACGAGAAACCATCACTTTCTTCGCACAAGAGGACAGTACTTTCCCTGCACAGACTGGCCCGAAAGCCTTCAAAATTCCCTATTCCATCCGACAGAGGATCTGTGCTACGTTTGATACCCCCAATGCCAAAGGCAAGGACTGGCAGATGTTAGCACAGAAAAACAGCATCAATAGGTAATTGGGGGCAACTTTTGAAACTGCGTTGACTTAGCAAACCCTGAGAAATAAAGTGAGCTGGGGTAGCCATGTGGGATGGTTATCGTGGTGGATTCTCTTGTCTACTTTTGGATGGAGTTCAACTCTGGTATCAATGTGTCAAGTGTCTATTGCCATCTCACTCTGCCTCAGAGAGCATTACCCAAAAGTCCTATATTGGTTTTGGCCCTGTATCCAGGTTTGTAATTTGGGTTATTCAATCAGAAGCCTACACTGTGTTATCCTGGTGAATGATTGGGGCATAGCTTACACTGGTACATAAACCCAGGGCAACAAATATCTTGCATGCTCTCTACCCATCAGGAAATGGAATGCACTGCTTGGCCCCTAATGAGTACATACCCAGTCTTCAAAAGTGGGTACCTGCATACAAGTTAGAGGGCATTTTAGGACAATGTTTAGATCTGCCACTAAGTGAACAAAAGTTATCTTCACAACACCACCTAAACAATGTGCTGCAGAAGGTTATAGTGCTCCTTACTTTGTGGGTTAGTTGCTGTCCTGTCCTAGAGTCGACTAGAACAGAGAAACCCCTCATAAGCTCCATTACCTCAGAGGAGCAGAGGCAAGGGTGAGCTCTGCAGAGCAACACCCATGGGTGGTAGAAGCCGGGATTGTGCTGGGTTTGGTATGGCTCATATGGATAAGGCCTTGGCAAATCAAAACTCTTCTCTTCATAACTCCCATGCACCCCAAAGTAGCTGATAAGAGTGGGTTCTAGCAAGATTATTTTTATTTTCCTTGCCTTTTGTACTATTGCTTTGTTTTGTTATGTTTTTGTTTATGGGGGGGGAAAAACCTCTTATTTTCTTAATGCTTGGCTTACTCTTCCCTTTTCACGTTTTCTCCCTATTTTCACAGACATTATGCCTGACTCTTTTTCAGTCTGAAAGGGGGGGTATGTGTCTGCCAAGAAATGATGGAATATGACTCTTTGCCTCAGAATGGATTCAGAATCCACAAATGAAGGATCCAACCAGAAATCAGAAGGAGGCACTGCTGCCAGAGAAAAATGAATTTCCAGAGAATAGACAGCTCCCAAGAGAATAGATACCTCTTTGAAAAGGAAAAGGCTTATACTGAAAATGGAAGCATTGAAAAATATGAATATGCAGGAAAGACAATAACTTAGAGAATTTTCAAACTTAGCGAGTTTGACAGAGGAGAGAATTCTTGGTTTGTCATCCGTGGAAACAAGTGTGTCAAGTTCACTTTCAGATCAACATGGACAAACCCAGAAAATAAATTTCATTGGGGGATGAAAAGGAAAACAAGGAGGGAGAAAGAGGAGAAGAGATGGGGGGACGGGGAGGGAAAAGGAGAGGAGGGAAGGGAAG
>LOEQ01000273.1:227536-251844 GCA_001685075.1 Bramus lutescens
CCCATGGGATCATACAGCAGCCTACTTACTCATGGGGGCAGAGGAGTTGCTGAGAATTCTCAAATGTAGCAAAGTTCCAGAGCAGGCCTCAGGGGTGAAGAAGGGAGGGAAAGGGAGAAGCACAATAGTGAATCCAGATCGCATCCCCAGCAGTGCCTTCCCTCTCGTTCCTGCTTGGAAATTTCCTGTGCTCACACCAGACAGAGCTTGCTTGGCTCTGCAGGCTTAGAAGCCAGAAAGCACCCCCTTACCTTTTAAGGCTGACATTTCCAAAATAAAACAGCAAAAACAAAAACAAAACCCTTCGTGGCATCCAGGAGAATTAAGGCACGGGGCAATAACATTATGTAGGTCCCTGGAGGTGAAATACAATGAAGCTTAAATCAGATTTGCTGGTTCTAGCCCAGTAGACTTACTGACTTATTCAGGGTCTGAAATCTGAAAAACCCGGGAGGCCAGAGGGTTCTGACACAGCAGAGTGGTGGGTGTTTGGGCTTCATTCTGCTGAAGTCAATGACTCATGAAACTGCCTGCTGATATGAAACAGAAAAGAGGCAGCCCTGGGACAGCTTTAGCCATGAACAACCTGTATATGGATTGTAAGTGACAGGTGTCCATCCTAAAGGCAATATGGAAAAGAAGCTTTTTATGATAATGCATTCACACTGTTAGGGCCAAGGGGTGATCACAAGAGATGATGCCAAGTTTTGGGGGGAAGGGATTGTTTGTTTGTCTTTTGTTTTTCCTTAGGCACTGGTAAGTTCTTGCGGATCTTGGAAGCAATAAGCTCCCCCCTTTAAACATGGCCCCCTTCTGAAAAGATGAGCATAGCAGAGCCCCACGGACTAAAGGATCCCCCGAACAAGCAGCATTGAAATCTATACTGAGAATGTCAACAATGTCCAAACGTCTGGAGTTGATGTCTTTCAGATATGAGAAAGTGAAAGGGATGGTGATCTCGCCTTATTTATCTAAGTATCCGTTAGATGGCCCTTCCTTTCAGTGAGATTGAAGCCTCGTTGAAGCTCACATCAAGTAGCTTGCAAAGTCTAACTAGTTCACCCTTCCTCCAGTGAGGATTGGCACTGCATGCTTTTCTCTTGGAATTAACCAAAATCCTAATATGCCCTCAGGGTTCTCAAAAATGTCTCAAGGTGATTGACAAAGAAAGTTGACTTGAATTCAGATTACTTTTTTCCCCACATGAATATATTCCAATTCAAAGCAATGTCCAGATTTTTATTTGGTAGTCTCTCATTGTTTCATTTCCAAGAGATGAAAATCATCAGGTGTGTCCCGGGAAGAATAAAACTGGAGCTTTGACAAGAGACTGTAACTAGTTATGTTCTCATTTGGCAGCTCACAGAAACTTCTAGGCCCAGAGGCTTCCATACATTACCTGGAGAGTGAAGGTCCCTTCTGGTTTTCTCTCCAGGAGCAGATGAAAGAATGGACAGAAAGGAGCTCAGGGAAGGACCAGGATGTTCAGACTAGCGTGGTGGATCTGAGCATGTCTTCAGCTGTCCTCACCCTTCCCTTCTGTGTCCTCTGGTAATCTCCCTTTCCCAGGAACCCATAAGGTTCTTATAGAGCTCGCCTCTTGCTCCCTCAGTAGCAGTAGATGAACGTTCACTTGCTTTACCACGACAGGGGGTTGCTGTTTGGAGTTTGGAGATGAAAGTTTGGTGAGCCGAGCACATGAGTATGATGTGTCCAATTACCGTTATTCAGTAAGAATGGCTCTGCTCTTCTGTTTGCATTTAAAGAACTGTGTGGAGGGTTGCTTTGGGTCCCATAAGAGGTTTTCATTAAATGAGACAATTAAGATGATAGCAGCGATACTAATATTGTTTCATTAGGACTGTGATTCACTTCCCTGTTCCACACTGTACAGTAGGATTATGCACTATCCTAGAAACAATGTTTTCTAATTTATTATAGATAGCTCAACTTGCTTTTTACTGTTTTAAAAAACTGATAAACCCTTCAGAAAGAAGCTTTTAAGGGGGGGAAAGAAAGAGGCTGACTTCAATATACATTTTTTTTTAGGAATGTAAACAAACTTGCTGCCCTTGGAGTTACAGATGCAGTTGGTTGACAGTGTTGGGTAGAAGCCTAAATCCTTAATGAAATTATGGCCTGCACCTAGTAGAAGAGTCTCCAGTGCTGAGGATATTTGGCTGCAACTCAAAGTGGATCCCTGCTATATGTTGGAATAAAATTCATTGGCACATTTATCATAGGACTAGCTGACTCTTTTGAGGGAGGAGGTATATTGGTTTCCTGGAGCCCCCAGCCCCAANTCTAAGTAAATAAAGGGAAAGCTTTGTTGTCTGTCTGAGGGTTAGGGTAAAAAAAAAAGGTTCCTAGGAAGTACAGTTGTCTATGAGAGCTCTTCTGTATATTCCCTAGGACTTAGATCGCATCAGATAGAGTCCTGACTCCTAGGCTACTATCACCCTAGCCTCTGATGGCTAATTAAGAGTATAAACAAAGGTAAATGACCACCGAAGGCATTTGCATTTGAATACTGTGGGGATTGCAGGAGAAAACCCAAAAGCTTTCACTGCCTTAGCTGGAACCAGGTTCTCTTTTGTAGAGCCAATTGTGAGTGTCACTAATTATGATGGCCCTGTGTGGTGGAATTTTATCATAACTTCCCAAACTCTTCCCTGCCCTCATTTTACGTAGCCCAGATAAAAAAAGAGGTCTCATCTCAATAACTTTTTCCAAAAGCTTAGAACCTAATCTAAGTTCCACTCTTCCTCTAACACAGTTTCCAATTTGAATTTGTATTTTGAAAATTTCAGCCTCAAGATCTGCATCACAAGTGTACCCTCTATTTCTGGATTATAAATTCATTCCAGATACAGTCAAGGTGACAACCAAGAGCAGCCATCACATGTGGCTTTATCAGTGGGCCCATGCTTAACATGTGACACTGGATAGCCATGCCAAGGGGAAGTCTAAAACATTAAATTAATCACAGAGGAATAACAAAAAAAAGAACTCAGTTGTATAGAAAACTGAACTGCTCAACAAACCACAATGAAATTAAATAAACCATCACTACCTCATGAGCTTATGTTTCATCATCTTGTTGTGACCCTTTCCAGTATCTTATAGTTTGTGTTTACTCAGTGGCTATCCCAAAGAGGACCAAGGCATTTGAGTCTAGAGGTCTGGGGAAAGGAACGGAACTGAAAACCTCGAAGATTCTAAAGTCAGACTTGAAATTCAGTAGTTATACCTTCTGCCTGCATGGTAGATGTCATCTGCATGGTAGATGCCAAATTACCATGAGGTACCACCCAAAGTAATCTTAGATATCTACATTGCTTTCATCGGTCAGAATTTCAAAAAGGTATGACTCAAGGTTCTCTGAAATTTAGTCCATAGATTAACTATCTGCAGCCTCTAAAATGAGCATAGTAAAAACCCACCTCTAAATTTTTCTAGAGAGAAAAAAAGGTTTTTTTTTTTCTTCAGCTGTACTTCTGAATAGTTTGAATTTTTAGTTTGGGTAATGCTTAGGCTTTCTCATTTCAGAGAGCAAAATGGGGAAGGGACAGAGGATGGAGGGATGTAGAGAGAGAGAGAGAAAAGAGAGGGAGACACATACACACAGAGAGACAGGGAGAGGGAACCATTGTCTGACTTGGGAAACAGCTGAAAATCAACATGATCTCCATTTTCTACTAGTAATGTTTTTTAAATTTGTGTTTTTACCAGCTGGTATTCAAGTGCATCAGAGCTATTGTGAAGAAAAATGGAACTTGTATATTAGGATCTGAATAATTTCAAAAGTGAGGTATGGAGAGAGCCAGTTGTATATATGGCCTGCCACTTTTTTAAAAAAAAAATCACATTACATTTACATATATACACCCCATAAAATGGCATCCCTATCTTTTAGGAACATCCTGTTGCAATAAGAGTTTAGTTTAGTATAGTTTAGCTTTTTACAGTTTTTTTTTCTACTGTAGACAGATAAACATACTATAATAGAATGCCTATTAAAGGCAAGGCAGATCATATGATTAAGACTGGTATGATCCTATATCTACTAAAATAAACAGAAACTTGGAATTTATATGTTATCCTTAGTGTGTTTGTATAAATTGAAAGAGTAAGTCTAAAAGCTATCTCAGGAAACACCTGTCACTTGCAACAGTATATTCAGAGATCCGCGCCAATTGAGAGTTTTATTTTTGCCTCCTTTAGACAGTCAGTTTCATTAGTCCTGGATGCCTGCTCCACAGATCAGAACATTCGCAGGGCTTTCCAGAGCCAAATAGCTGACAGGAGTCATTGTCTAATCTACTTGCTTTCTCTGGGCTCTGGATTCAGAACTCCTACCCACTATGGTCTCCTGGCTATTTTAAAGCTGATTGGGACCACGATTTGTCACCTGAAAACCATAAACTGTTGGAAGGAGGCTGCTTGTTGGTTCCCAGCAGATCAGACCCGAAATAATCACACATAAACTATATTATTTAAACCACTGCTTGGCCCATTAGCTCTAGCTTCTTATTGGCTAACTCTTACATCTTAATTTAACCCATTTCTATTAATCTGTGTATCGCCACGTGACTGTGTCTTACCAGGTAAAATTCTGGTGTCTGTCTCCAGTGAGGCTACATGGCTTCTCTCTGACTCCTCCTTCTTTCTCCCAGCATTCAGTTTAGTTTTCCCCGCCTAGCAATAGGTCCAAAGCAGTTTCTTTATTCATTAATGGTAATCACAGCATACAGAGGGGATTCCCACATCAATAAGCTTGAGAATTTTCACTATTTAGTTGTTAAGCTTTTATTTTGAAGTGCCAAGGATCTCTAAACATGTGAATGAATAAATATCTTAGAGTTCTGCAGCCTTATTGTCCAGCTTGGGGCTCAGCAACATTGGACATCTAGATACTTTCGTCAAAGGAAACACAAAGCAGGAAGTTCAATCCAAGTTTCTTCTCAGCTTTAGACATCTAATTAAGTCATGAGAGCTCCAGACAGAAGCAGCAAAATGGTTCCAGGGCAAATCTGGCCCTTTCCCTGTTTGTCACAAGCTCAGAATAGTTGTTTCATTTATAAATGAAACATTATAAATGTACCAAGGGAGAAAGCACCGCAAAGGACATGACAATCAAAGCTTTACTACATACAGTGTGGGATCACGTTGTCTCTTGCTGCTCTCACAGTGCCATGGTAGAGTGCAGCAGATTGAGAGAGGCCATCCGAGAACAGAACTACTTGCTATCTAGCCTTTGAAGGTTTGTCAACATCTGAAATACATCATGGTCTACCATTAGGATCTTTATGATCCTAGTACAAACGTCTAATATTGTTTAATAGAAAATGCAAAACAGAAGCATTCTATAGTAAAACGGAACTGCTCTTTCCATTGTATTTTGTGTGTAGGAAGAGAAATCTTGGGAAACCAGTCCAGGGCTAGGCTAGACCTCTACCACTGAGCCACAGCCCAGCCTGCAGCTTTTGCCTTTTAACAAGAGTAGAGATCACAAAGACCTTTTATTCCTTCCAAAAGCTGTTAACTGATATGGAAAAGCATGACCACACCAGCTAGCCTGAGTCTACTGAAGTCTGACCTCTAGGTGTGCCTATTTTTTCCCATTATCTTTTCTAATTCTGTATTGCCTGAGACTTAGAAAAGGGTATAGGATATACTTATATAGGCATAGTAAGATCCAGAAACTGCTAGAAACATCTCCCCCAAAATACAAGACAGAGAAAGTGTTAATGTTCAAATCCAAGTTTTTAAATAACAGGAATCAGAAGCCCTCCAGGTACTCCTGCAGGATTTGCTGTTTCTGTTAGCATGGAAGGGGTGCATGGGGAAGGTGAATTTGAGGGAAGGTAGGGGCAGGCAGGCAGAAGAAGGTGAGAAAATAATGAAAGAAACTAGAAACTAGTGTCAATATTCGTAAACTGGCCTTCTCCCCTTCTTGGTTAAAAAATTATGTTTGGTCAGTGGTACATCTAATAACCTTGGTACTTATGCTGTTTGACAGCCATCTGACTATAAATGCGCATGTGTGTGTCAGGTAAGTAGTCATATATAGTTGAAAGCTCCTCTGCTCTCGTTCAATGCTATTTACAGGATTCCACTTTGTGATCGTCTGCTGGGAAGACTGGCAGAAAGGGCAACTATCTTCAAAATAGGAGCAGCTCTTTAAAAATCTTTTCGAAACACTACATTTTCATCATGCACAACATTTCTGTCCTTACTGTAAAAGTCCCCATGAAAAACAGTGACCTTTAATCCTTTGTGTTGTCTTAGTCCTCATCAGAGCAAAGTTATTGTTCAAAAGGTTGAGGTTTGCTTTTTTCTCTTTCACTGAGGATGCTATGTCACCTAGAAAAGATATCTAAGAATCAATTACTCAGTTAATGTCAGCTAATGGATGTTGAATAAATACCTGTCACAGTATTATGATAAATGCTATGGCAGATTCTGGAAATGATTCAATATGATCTTTAGCTTTCAGCTTTTTGTAGTCAAGAAAGAAGACAGTAGGGGTGAAAGGGAAGTGTGTGTGTGTGTTTGTGTCTGTGTGTAAGTGTGTGTGTGAGTGTGTGTTTGTGTGTGAGTGTGTGTGTGTCTGTGTGTGTGGTGTGTGTGAGTGTGTGTGAGAGTGCATGTGTATATCTGTGTGTGAGTGTGTGTGTGCATGTGTGTGGTGTGTGTATGTGTGTGTGAGTATGATGATCTACATAGCTTCAATGAGGTCAGACCAGATACTCATGAAAACAAATTTTTTCTGACTTGATAGATAGAATGTAGGAATGCAGCATGTGTTGAGAGTTTAGACACAGAGTTCCAAGTTCCAAGTCCGTTACTATATGATAGAAAGTCTGAGGTGCTAAGATAAAAATGATGCCTGTCCCCAAAATAGAAGGGAGAAACTGTTGATTTTTACCAAAGGAAGAAACAACAAAGGGAAGGTTCAAAATCATTTTAATGTAAGTAATTAGAAAACAATCATAAATACTGGTGCTTATAGCTACTAATTCCAAGGCATTCAGATGAGAATTGATGCGCTGCGCTTGATAGATTGTGGTAGATAGATTTGTAATTGCAACAATGCCTAAGGCTATAATAAACTCTATAAATAGTTCAATTAGCCAAGAAAATAGGAGGTACACATTTAGCACCAAAGAACACGGGGGTCAAAAATTGAAGACAAAACCTTGGTAGCCCTTATATTTGCAGAGGAGGTAGGGAGTCAAATATTTGAAAAAGGGGGGGGTGATGATTTACCTTATCATATAAACCAGTGTAAAAGAACACATCAAGAGAACAATGAGGAGGGAATCATACATACATGTTCATACATGCAACTTAAGAAAGGGAAGGACCAAGGCAAGACTGAAAAGAGAAAGCCACTGGGATCATTCTGAAGCATAGCAGTAGTTGAGTGTTGGTATACAAACCGGACTGCCTCGGGCCTATGTTTCTGGAACTTTCTACTGCTATTTTATTGCTGTCTTTGAAATTTCATTTTAGGGACTGGTGAGATGGCTTTTTTAGGGGCACTAAGTGCTGCTGCAGATGACTTTGGTTCAGTTCCCAGCACCTAGTTCGCTGCACCTAACTGCCTGTAACTACAGTTCCAGGAGTTCAGACGTCCTCTTCTGGCTTATTAGGATGCCTGCATGCTTGTGGCACATAAGTGAAAGTGGCACACACATATAATTATAGATAAACAAACCTCGAAAGTTCCTTTTAATTCCTTTACAGTGATTCCTTGTTTCATCCATTCCCACTTATTCAGCTTTTGTTTAATTTTATCTAGGAATTTGTCGTATTTTGCTACACAAAGTAGCCCCTCTGCTGTCATTTTGAACCTCTGGGAAGCTCGTCACCAGCAGGATGGGGATCTTGACTCACTCGCCTGTGCCCTTGAAGAGATTGGGAGGACACACACGAAACTGTCAAACATCACAGAGTCCCAGCTCGAGGAAGCTGACTTCAACTACAGCAGGCAAAATGGACTCTAATCTGTTTCCTCTCTTGAGGCAGCACTAGTGATGGCCAGCTTCAGGGCAAGTGGCTTCAACTGGGGAAGAAGAGGCAGATTTCTACCCAGTGGCATTTGGGGCATTAATGCAACCTTTATTGAGAGTCAGTGAAAAATCCCTGGTTGACGAAAATAAATTTGATAATAGGTAAAACGTGTTAATAACAGGGGGGACATAAAAGAAGAGAATATCTCCTCTGGGTCTACACACGGGTAAACATTGGATATCCTCCTCAGATTTGGACTGCTGATGGGAGAGGTGAAGGTAACTGTAGATAAGAATAGTTATGAAAAGTAGAAACAGTACAATAAAGCTGGGAAGGCAGAGAGTAAGTGCATGCTAGGAAACGGGTTTGGAATGACTTGCCCCCCAGGACCACCTGATTCTGAAACCTGATTTTCAGTTTCCGACCAACTAACACCTAGGATGTTGGAAATCATGTGGAGACTAGCTTTCAGAAGCGAATCCAGTTGGCCAACCTATTAGTATGATGTCACCAGTGTTGGGGAGAGCATTTAGAATTTAGAATCTGAGTACATCACACCAGCACTTATTATATGAGTCACTTGATTGAGACAAGATCGAAAAGCGAGATAGACCTCAAACTAGTTCTTGGTACCTCACCTTCATCCCTCTGCCCTGAAACAAAACACATTTCTTTCCCCATCCTAACAGATGGCAGTACAGAGAGAGTAAAGAACATGATTATATACTTCAACTCAACAGAGCTGGACAATCTCTGTTGTGAGCCAAACTACCCAAATCTCAGTGTGCTGTTAGGAACACAGTTCACTCCGTAGAATGGAGACAGAGATGCTAGCCCAGGTCCAGGAAAATATATAGACTGCAGATGTCGCAGGCTTTGAGTAAGCTCTGATTCTAGGAGATGGGTAGAGACCATCTATTCCCATTCTAGGAGACTGGACAACCCATGTTGTCCAATATTTTTTTCCTGTAAGAAATGTGTTTTACTGTGTTTTTCCATCCAGATTCTGGAATTCTTCTAACCTTTTATACTATGCCATCACAGTATGTCTCGATGGAACTTTAGGACATGACATCTTGCTGTCACCTTTTGGAAACTTACCTGATAGCCTTTCTGAGTAGGATCTGAGTAAATGCACCCAAGGAACAGAATACTCTATGACATCATCCTAAGAACCACATGCATCATTCAGAGAGGCTTTGTGCTCTGACTGCCTGGCCTTCCTGTGTATACATTATCCTTAGCACTGGTCACTCATGGCTCTCATCTTATGACCTTTATTAATATAAGGCAGTGACATTGTAGGTAATTGGAATCTGTGGGTTACTTGTGAGCTGCATCATATGCTTTGCTACACATTTATATCTGATTACATCATTTTGATCCATACCCTGAGAGACTAGCAATGAACGGATATGTTCATCTTCTGGTGGATCCTTTCGGTAACTGTCCACAATGAGGACATCCCAACTCAGACACCTATATTAAATCCCAGGCAGCTACATAGCTACTTTGAGGCTGGCTACATTTAAAAAGCGATGTTCAGAAATAGGAGAAGTGAGACTCCTTGGTAATGAGTATATGATTATGCTTTTGTTTTTAGGGGCCATTTGTTAGAAAACAAATATTTGCAATCTCTTCCCAAGTGCAAAAGACCTAAAGACAGGTCGAAGTTATAATCCCATGGTCAAAGCATTGAAGAACTCTTTAATGTGTTAGCCATTTTATCTAACTAATATGTGATATATCTGGCCACCTATATTACATAGAAGACTTTGCCATATGCAAATAAAAAAAAGACCCCTGATGCTTTGCTCAGGAACCAAAGGTTTATTTTAGTGAACAAACAAATCATCTTAAAACAGTCAAACCTACACAGAATCCTATATCTGGACCAGGAGAACACCTTTTCCCTAGTATTCTCAATGTATTTATTCATCCTTATGAAGAAGAAAGAGAAAGAGCATGAAAATGTAAAACTGCTTGGCATCACTATAAGTTTTTTGATGATGAGCCACAAACCGGATAGGTGATGAGTGGCAGGATCGGATGCAGATTGGAATCTACATCCCCTGTTAGGTGGTAACTCTTTGCAACACATTCTGGAGAGATCTTATACTAATGTCCATTTGGAAGATTTTTGCTTTAAATTTCCTACCCTATCCACTTCTCTTCTTTCCCTCCCAATTGGCCTTATAATTGTTTATCTGTTGTGTGAGCCTACACATGCTCTTTGTAGATTTTTAAAACTTTTTATAGTAGTGTAAACAGATAAAACTTGTGAGCAACCTTCCTGGCATCTATGTAGTTTATTTTAAGGTGACGTAACATGAACAACAGAAATGCTGATCCTTAAGTGTCTGCAGTTCCCCAATTGACTTCAGGTTTTGTTTTTTTTTTCTTCTGACCTTTGTTTATAAGTGCCCTTGAGCATAGTATTCCATGCAGTGATAAGGGGGATGTTAACACGAGGCATCTCATATCCCAGTCCATGGTTCTGTGCGATTCACCTTGACTTTTTGTGTTTCCTTCTTCACATCTCTCTTATTTCTGCTAGGATGCTGCACAGGATTTTGAAATAAATGTTAACTTCTTCAGCCTTTGCATGTCAGGGTTTGTGTAATATTTTACAATGAAATTGCAAAGGGAACCCTGGTCTGTTTACAGACCAAGGGATTTTTGTGTGTTGGGGAAGGGTCTGCAGGTCGCACAGTCCTTAGCTCACACTTGAAAGTGTGATGTTTCACTGTGACCACAAGCTTTTTCCATTATCTTCACCTGCCGCGACACAAATGTCCCTCTTGGAAGAAGCTTACTCATCACTCCAGGCACTCAATTTCAAAATGTCACTGTCCTAGTACAAGATGAAGCAAAAACTAAAAGTGGCCTTAAATACTTGGTAGGTTATGTAAAATTTTTGCAAAGCTATCCTACTTAATGCCAAATTTCTCAGTGCTCGGAGACTTTAAGTCTAATAGTCATGCTTCAAACGTGAGTGTGGTCCACAGTTTTGCCGGACTACAGCATCGTAAAGTTAATTTATGGTCTTTACAACATCGCATCTATAATCTTAACATTTTACATCAACATCCTTTAAGCTGAATGGAAGCTTGTTCCATGGATTTAAATGCAAACTTCACCTACCAGTGCAGCAAACCCTTAAAACTCAAATGTACTCCCACAAAAATGTCATTGGCCTTTTTATAGGAGATGAAAAGGAATTGATAAAGCTCCCTTTAAAGAGAGCAACTTTTCTCTTATTTTTTCTTACTTTTATCTCAAACTGTTGTAGTCATGGTATTTTTTCTTTCATTTAGCTGGGAGAAGGACTATTAAGTCAAATCACACAGGGTTCTCTTTGGAGTAAAATATCTGGATTTATTGCTGTAGTTTTTCCTCAAGGAAACCTCCAAATATGAAACATGAAAAGCAAAGGTAGAAAATTAACATGGCGTGAATGGTTTTATACACTTTCACCAAATTTACCTATGAACTTCAGAGTGTTAACAAAATCTTTGGGATATGCTTCTGTTTATTATTATTATTATTATTATTATTATTATTATTATTATTTGGTTTGCTTGTTTTATTTTCCTTTCAGACGTTTTGAATTTCTTGGTCTAGCCTCTGTAAGTGTAGTGAATGACAGAGCTATCAGACATGCTAAAGGCAACACTCTCTAAGGTCTTCATTCCAGCAGAATTGAGGAAGGAACTGAGAAACGTGCCTCTCTGGCCCACGCGTTGCCCATGTTCATTCTGTCTCTCATGAAGCATTGCAAAGTCTGAACCCTTAGTAGCTCCCGTTGCCTGGACTCCAGGTGACAGCCACAGCACCTGGGAGAGCAAAAGTGTGGGTTTGCCAATAGTGACATTTTATTAGCCCTTTGGTGTCCATTGTCATAGCACCGTATTTGAACACTGATGCTTTTTGCCCACAGTTGAATGGCCATTGTTTCCGTGGTTGCCACTGTTCTGTCCGCATAGAGTTCTGAACTACAAGCAGAAACGTATTTTGTCAAACGTCACAAAAGTGAAACTGTTACTAATCTTAGACGTGTTGCATATTTTTGTGTTTTTTTTTCTTTTCCAACTCTTTCAAAAGCTGAGGTGACAAAGCTGTTTGGCTGTATTGACAGCATGTGGTGTCTTTTGCAGAAGCAACTCTAGGAGAGCCAGTGTCTACTGTGGACTCTGTACATCCCCACTACCGGGTCACCATCAAAGCTGCAGTGGCGATTTGTAGACTGTAATTATTTCCTGCCGATGAAAGGGGATGGCGCCAGGCCTGGCTATTAGTCACTAGTGTGTAGTACTGTGATCTGCAGTAGGAAGTTTATCTCGCATAGAATAATTGTGGTTTTTGAAGCAGCTACTCATTGCTTTTTCCTTTTGCTGTGAAGATCATGGATTTGGAGTGTCCTCATGAAGTGGGCCCAAGACAGTAACATTTCAACTTCTTGTCTTTGAACCTACCGTGTATCTGAATCCAAAGATTAAAAAAGAAAAGGCAGTATGCATCTGAACTAGGCCTAAGCTTAAAATTCTCCCTGCCCTGACCAGTATTTAAGTTCAACAGGAATTGTATCATTTTTCCACAAAGTTATACCTTAGTTTCCGTTATATATAAGTGAATTTGGTAATGTCTTTCTTTACCTAACTGGGAAAATGTGTCAAATACTTTCACAGAAGGCATGGATATAATGAATATGCCCTTTGTCTCAAATTTGGCTAACTCTTTAAAAAATCCACATAATTCAAGTACAATTCACACCCAAATTCCAGTATTGAAAAAGTTCTTCAATAACCTTAAAATCTGATACATTTCTAGTGAGTGGTGACCTAATCGGGGTTCTGATGAGAGCATGATATTTAAGGAGACTATGTAAGCCAAATGTCCTGCCACGAGACCCCTTTCCAGAAACACAGGCATTCTGCTCAAATATGGAAGCAGAAATTCTAATCTTCTTTTGCTAGAAAGCATGGGGAGTGGTAAAGAGGGAGAGGCATCAGGCTGGACCCCTCAGGACCTCCTGGAAGAAAAGCTGAGCATAGAAACCCCCATGAGGTCTCCCACAGATGCTTCCTGCTACCAGAGAATACTTCTCAATAAAGGGGAAAATACCCGAGCGTCAGCATTCCCCTGTCAGGAAAACAGCTGTGTCCTTCTCTATACTGGATGAACAAAATTTCCATTCTTCATAATTAGGTCTGGTTGATACATACACTCCAATAAATCCTGACCTAGAAGTATTGTAAACACAGGCAGCCAGAGGAATGCTGGCTCATTTTCCTAGCCTAGCCCAAATTTGGAAACGTGAGCGAGATTTCCCCCTTCTTCTGTATGGAAGAATTTAAGCATATTTCATTTTGTTCTTTTTTATTTTGGGAAGGTACATGGGGGTGTTCTTTCAAATGATTAATTTTTTATACTCATACCACCCTCAACAATTATTTGGTATGTTCAAAGCCAAAAAATATGAAAAAATATTTGAAACTGAACACTAACTCGGACATGAAGCTGAAGGAGTGAGTAAGCCAGAGGAGAGGGTCTAAGGAAAGCATGGCCTTGGCTTCATACCACACTTTTTGTGCCTTGTATTATCAGTGTAAATTCTGAATGTTGTACAGTCAATACTTGGATGGACTCCTTAGAGAAGGATGCACCGGCTTCTTTTTCAGCACATGTACATATCTATAAATATATATACATATATATTTGGTAATGCCAAACAGCTATGTTATATTGTACTGAACAAAATGGCCCGTTTGGATGTTTTATGTAGAGTTTGCAAAAAAAAAATGGATGGTTATCGACTTTTCAAGATAAATGTGCAGGCATAAATTTCTGCTTATCGGTTATTTATGAATAAAGAGTCTTTTATTGACATTTTAGGATATGTTCCATGAGTGGGACTTTGAAATCTCCGGGAGGACTCTGTCATATCCTAGCAAGTGTTGGGATACTCTCCTTAGGGCAGTTGTCAAATCCTCAAAATTAATGAAACTCCCTTCTCCCTCTGGCCTCAGAAAACAGTATGAGCCACTTGAACCAAATACATTACCTTCTATGAATCAAAGACCACCTAAATACACACTTTCACACATACGGTTGTGCACACACACCCCTTTCTTGGAGATGCAGGTTTACATACTCCAAGGTAATCATAGCCATACTGTAATTGAAATGCCTTTTTCACGTCCCTCAAATACACTGTATAGCACGCTCTACAAGTTGAAGAAATAGCTCCAATCTGAAGTACTTTCTCTTGTTCCAGAGGACCCAAATTCTGTTCCCAGCATCCACTATAGGTGACTCACAAGTATTTGTAACTCCAGCTCTAGGGAACCCAGCCCCCTGTCCTGGCTTGCATGGGTACCCTCATGCATGTGCACATACAGACACCCATGCATAAATACACAGAGTTTTTTTTTTAATCTTCAATATAGAACACTCTCTGCTTGCCATGGTAAACTAGTAAGAATATGTAGAATATTTGTGGAAAGGTAATAGGGAGATATGTAATGTTAGGCATTCCAACACATTTGACTGCCTGATTCTCTCTTCAGTAAAGTATAGGATATGGAAAATTACTAAGGCATTTAAACATAAGAGCTTAGAGAGTTGGTCTAAGCTGAAATAATATGGTTGATTCAAAACTATTTTCAAACTTATTTAAAGTAATTGGTGAGTATCTAAAATAAGACTTTTTTTTTTAAAAAAAAATTAAACCAGTAGTTTCCCCAAAGCTATTAACTCTCTCTCTCTCTCTCTCTCTCTCTCTCTCTCTCACACACACACACACACACACACACACACCAGGAAAAACAACTACAGCAAAACTGTTTTCATAGAAATCTGATAGTTTCTGCTGTCCTAATAGTTAAATTTTGGAAGCTACAATGTGTAAAGAACCACCTTATCTACTTCCTAACAACTTAATACATAGGTCATTTTAATGTGTATGGGGAATCTTGGAAATAGAAACTTACGCCTAACCTTTTTGGACAATGTAGTTCTCCCTCCTGCATCATCTGTGGGGACTATTGGGTGGCATAGAGATGAATTTTTACACTGTGTCTGTAAGTGGCTCCAAAGGTTGTTTTTGATCACTGTGAGATTTGGGTGGAGCTATAACGCTGATGTTAAATATTTAAGTTACAAGAAGAAGGGGAGGTGACTTCAACTAACTCAAAAGTGGGTGAGTCAGTGATTAAAAAGAAAGCAAAACTAAGCCAAATTTTCAGTATTTTCTGGACAGTTAAAAGAAAGCAATCTAACCTGAGTTAGCCAAACAAATTTGCACTTGAAGAACAGTGTGAGTGACACAGGGATCCAGATAAGATGAATCCCCACCAGGTTAAACCTACAATAAAGTATTCAAAAGAATGAATTAGAATCTTTGCATAAAATTTGTCCAGTTAGCAGCCAGGGATGTTGGCACATACTTCTAATTCCCAGCACTTGGAAAACTGAAGCAGGAAGATTGCCCACAACTTATGAGCCAACTTGGACTTTGTCAAAGAAAAAAAAAAGGAGAGGGTGATGAAAAGTAAAGGGAAAAGGAATAAAAAAGAAAAATGTGTGTGCATGCATGTGTGTGGAACAATTCTAATTCTGAATGGATTCAGTTAGTATGGACTTTGCCTATAGAGCCAATACATGTGAAGATTTGATTATGATAAAAGCTTACCCATTCACTCAAATGAATATACAGTTTATAACCTGTGGCATTGATAATAAGCAGGATACTTGACATTTCCATTACATGGAGAGCAGTCATTATAGAATTTCTCATCCTTCACAATTTGATAAGTGAAAGAAAAGTGACAGGTAAAGCTCTTAGCCCTACACGCTGTTTACAGAGGAGGAAGGAACATTCAACTCCATCTTACTTCAGACACACTTTAAAGAAGAAGCTGAAAGAGTCTGAAACCAGACAAGTTTGGACAGTAGTTGAGTCTACCATTCTCAGTATACGCTACCTTGGCCACTGAATCTGCCATTCTCTGGATCCATGACATTTGATAAGAAATTCCTCTCTTTCAAAAAGGGATAGTTCTATTAAGTTAATTGAGTGTGAATTAAATGATTGAGACTGACAAGTAAGGTTGGTGTTGATGGTTTGGATGGTAAAATGCTTGCCTTGCAAGCGTGAGAACCTTAGTTCAATTTCCAGGTGCCACAGAGAAAGATGTGTAGTACATTCATTATCCCAGTTGATGGCTGAGAAGCCACATCCAAGGACCTACAACATACACACACATACACACGTACCTGAACTTACCCAAACATGCAATCAGGTGTGGAAATGTGGGTTGCTGTACTTGTCTAGTTCAGACTGTGGAAACATACATCATGTAGCCATAGAATAAATGGAGGAGAATGTAGAGAGGTCACTGATGACACAAATACTTGATCAAAGCATATCTATCACCAAGACAAATTTGAACATTTAAAATACAGCATTCTTGCATATATTCAGTACCCTGCCAATTAGCTGACTGCTTTGTGGCTTTCAGGTAACTGAAGACCACAAAATTGAATTTCTGTATAAATCCAACAATGAGCTGACTGAGCACCATCACCTCTCAGCCTTCTCCACTGTAAGTAGGGCATCCATAAAAGATGCCCTTGAAGGTTATTGAATGATATTGACTCA
This sequence comes from Bramus lutescens, assembly GCA_001685075.1. Classification (NCBI taxonomy): domain Eukaryota; kingdom Metazoa; phylum Chordata; class Mammalia; order Rodentia; family Cricetidae; genus Bramus; species Bramus lutescens. Next base: position 244,218 of record LOEQ01000273.1, read on the forward strand.
GCCTCTATTGACTCACTGACTCTCAAGTCAGAGATTACATAGCATCAAAAATAAATGCCACAAAACTGGTGAGTGTGGAATATTGAGAGAGAAAAACACTGTAAGCTGTATGGAGAAAATTTACAGAAGTTATCTATATAAGTTATCATTGAACAAAGATTTAGATGTATTTTATTACTATAGTTTAGTCTGTAAATATTGTATAGCAAATCTCGTTATTTGTAGCTGGAAATAACCACCATTTATTATTTTGTGCATTTTTGGATCTTTAAGATCTGAGCCAAGTGCACCAAGTCTTTTGGAATTCACACATTTCTGCAATGACCTCACAAAATCAGCATACACACATGGCAGGAAAGTAGAATCTGCCCCTTGATGTGAATGGCTATACAATCAAATCACAACCAATAAAACAGTGACAGGAAGTGTCGTCAAATTTGTATCATAGCTTCTATTTCTCCATCAGAAAGAATTTGTCAAACAAAACCAAGCAGGAACAGCACTCCAACAGCAAACAGCGCTGACAAACTTATTAACAAGAATTTAATTCAAGAGAGACAACCCTAGGTTTGTGCCTCCAATTCTTAACAGCCTCCCACGTTTCTTACAGCAGCATTGTCCCAGACATCAGTGTGGTGTCAGTAGGAGGCGATTCTGTGCACTGTCATTGGGGAAAAGCTGCCTGACAGAGGTCTTTTCCTGGTGACTCCTCTTTTAATACAATAAGTAATTGAGTTGGTTTATTCCATATGCTTGGTCTTTCAAATGAATTTATTTCTTTAATTCTCTGGTGATCACATGAAGCCTCCACTATTATTTGAACTAGTTTACACACAGGGAAACTAAGAGAAATGAAGTTCCACATTTTTTGAATGTTTATTAACTACTACCTACTTAATGAGCATAAAATGACATATCAAAGTTCAATTCTGAGATTTTAGTGTTTGCTAAAGACACGTAAAAAAATAAACTATATCTTCCATCCTGAATTAATTTAATCCAGGTTACCATTGTTTCTGTTCTCTCATCTAGTTTCTTTTGTTTTTCGCATGTCACAGAGAACTCCATGAATCTGAACATACGCACCCATATCAACATCTTTAGCATTTTAGTTCTGACCTGTAAATGCTTGATTGCTTTTCTCTATGCCTTGTTGTAATTTAGTCTTAGAACTGACAAGGAGTTATCATACTTTACTAAACCTCACAAAGACTACTTTAAAAGCAAAAAAGCTGGAGGCATTTTTAGAAACAATTAAATAACTTCTGCCAAATGATGCTGCTCTCTCTAGGCTTGAAGCAAAATCCAGTGTGTCCTTTCCTTCCTGGGAATGTTGAAAATCCAGCTGAAAATGCAATACTGCCCAGGCAAATGGGGTGTTTTGGTTTTGGGTCTCCGAGACCTCATTTATATTTTGAGTTGTAGTTTCCCCATCTGCAAAATCAGCAGCATCAAATTCCTGGGACACGAACTGAGTTGAAAAAGTACTTTTTTTCTAGCAAGAGCTATTTTAACTTATAATAAAATGAAAATACCACATTGGCTGTTGATGTATGAATAAGAAGTCAGAATTTAATTTTCAACCAGTTTTTAAGAAATGTACATATGGCTGGAGAGATGGTTCAGTGGAAGAACCCTGGCTGCTCTTCCCGAGGTCCTGATTTCAATTCTCAGGCCCCACAAGGTGGCTCATAACTGTCTGTAATGAGACCTGGTGCCCCCTTCTGGCAAGCAGGCATATATGTAAGCAGAACAGTGTGTGCATAATAAATAAATCTTTAAAAAATATACATACAAATTTCTAAGCAATGACCATTTGCTCTTTCATCTCCTTCTATCCCACAATTGAATGACTTTGTTAAAATGCACAGGACTAGAAACCATTTCTTCTCCCAACATCATTAATCTAAAATTCCAAATACTTTGGGAAAGATTATCAATATGCATATGTTCTTAGCAATGTCATAAGTAAAATTATACAAAACTCCAAATCAGTGGCATATTCATAATCACTGAAAACTATGCAAGCTCTTGTGTCTATCCACAGCTCTCAGGGACCTCTGCAGTATTTCCTCTTACTGTCCTTTAAAACCTAAGCAAACAAGGAAACTCATTTCACCATTTAATTGTAGCTTTGATTTTATTAATGCTTTGCCCTACCTTTAAGTTTATTTTAAAATATTATTTATGTACACAATAAATATTAAAGGGTAGCAATGGAAATACAGCAGTGAACTGAACATCCTAGTTTTGCAAGTATTTCTTTTTATAAATAAATAAAGAATAAGTAAGAGAAACACAGGGTAAGGGAGAAATAGGCTAGGAGGAAAAATCAAACTTCCTAAGTGTGACTCCAATGTTATCTAAAAAAACAGGAGTACCAGGTAAGGTCTCACTAAGAAGATTTTGACTAAATAGATAAACAGGGTAAGAAAGTAATCTTAAGAAGAGGATGTAGGGCAGAGGCAAACACCTCTGCAAGGCCTTGAGATGGCCATATGCTGGACATCCTCAGGGAATCGTGAAATCAGTGCTGATGGAGCGATGTTACTGAGAGTAGAAGATGGGCCTGGAGAAGAGGAGAAAAGAGTACGTGTGCTTTTCTGCGGCTCTGGCTTATGCTGTGTGATGTGGGAAGACACTGCTGGAATTGGAATGACACTAACAGGGTAGCTAATGCACATGCTAAGTGAGGGAAGGATGTTTCGTATGAGGCACTAGACTATTGGGAATGACAGGGACAGAAATCAGATGTGAATTATTAGTATACTCTGCATGCCAGGGCTAACAGAACTTTTGGACGAAATGGATAGACTCTGCGAAAGGGAGAGTAAACACTAAGGATGGCTGTGAGACTTCGGTATAAACAACTGAAAATACAGAGATGACAGTTTTATGGTAGAATTTGGCAAATGAATAGTTACAGAAAGGTAAGAACCATGAGTTTGGTTTCTTGTCCAGTTCAAAATAGACGTCTAATAGGAAGTTTGAAGGTCACAGCTAGATATGTGAGTGTGGAGCACAAAGAACAAGAGATGGCATTAAAAGCATGGTAGGTACCATGTTGGTAGCAGTCCCTTGGGTGCTTGAAAATCATGACTGTCACCTGATTAGAAGAAACCTAAAGAGACTGGGTAGAGTGGCCACTTGATTGAGAGGATTATGAGGATGGTGGGAGCCAAGCAACAGAAGACGGATGAGAAAGAAATGCATGATGAGCTCTGACAGCTGATACTAAAACATTCATCTCTGTGAGCATTAATGATGGACCTCAAGTTCAGCAGTGTTGAGTTCTTAAGTTTCTTAAAACTATTAAAGATCAGGTTAGAAGGGGTACTATGGTAGAAAGCATATTTAAATTTTAATCAAGATTAAATGGGGGAATAAAAGGAAAACCACATCCAGTCCATTCTTTTAAAGGGTTTATTGTATGAGGAAGACAGATTTGTTGGGTTCATTTTTATTCCTTTGGGACGGTATTCAGAAATTAAGAGTAAGATGCCCGATACGAAAATTGTGTACGTACTGCTTGTTGTAAATACAAAGGATTTCAGAATTCCTCGGTCCTATAGACACATCGTTGAGAGGAGCTGTCTTGAGATCTAAAGGATCTTCAACAGCCTCCCTATATGCTGGTATCTACTAACTGTAGTATTTGAAAAAAAAAACCCTAGACATCTCCAAATATCCTTTAGAGAACTAAATTACCTGCAGGTGAGAGCCACTGATTTATTATTTATTAGTTGGTGATGGGAAATAGCTTGTGTGGAATGAAAACCAAGTCACTGCAGAGTCAAAATTCAAAGGTAGGAGGAGGAATCAAAGAGACATCTATATGTACATCGAAATTTCCAAATATTAAAAAATAAATACATGTCTGGGTATATAACTAACTCTCAGAACCCACAATTTTAAGAATGCCACCATAGTTAAATGAAGCTGTAACCCCAATGCTGGGGAGTGAGAGACCGATGGATGGGTGAGAGCCACTGACGCTCAGTGGCCAACTAGTCAAGCCTGCGTGTGAAAAAATTATGTCTCGCTAAACAAGGTGACAGCTCTGTAGGGAAAAACACCCACAGTTCCCCACATCCATCTGCAAGCCCAGGGATGCATGTACACACGCACAATTACGTAAAAGAGCAATGTGTTGACTAGAATAAAGGGGAAGCAGAAACTCCCTGTGAATAAGGAGAACGAGGTATCAGCAGATGGCTGCACCTGGAACAGGTGGCCGGCGGATTCCTTCAAAATAGAAGGATCAGGGATGAAAAGTATTAGGATGGAGAACGGATGGGTAGTTTGGAAGTAGCGACGAGAAGGGAGGAGAACTCGTGCCCCCACCTCCAGGGACAGGGGAAAAAAAAGGAAATAACAACTACTTAAATGAGGGAGAGATTAAAGAAAAGAGAGAGAGATTCAGAAAACAGCAGCAAGAAGGAAACCCCAAACAATACGATTGAGCATATACGGCATTTAAGGCAATTTGCTGATCCTTGAGGCACCACAGGAGAGCTCCTCAGGTGACATGGGTGGGAGATGGGTGCATTTACAGAATTCTATGAAGGTTATCATTCCGGAGGTAAGGAGGGTCTGGAAACAGACAGCCTCTGGTGATTGGCTTCAGGAGAGAAAGAAGACACAATAGAAAGCAGAATAAATTAATCAGGGAAGTGCTTAAGTAAAAATTCATTAAGTTTATCCACTATTCACGCACCTAAACATTTGTCTGTGTCATACCTGGAATCTTTCTTCAAGGCCATGGGATACAGAACATAATATGCTTAGGAAAAATTACTAAAATGGAGCAGTGCAGAACTTAGTGATTACAAATCTAGTTGGCAGCGGCACCTAAAACACACCTTCCTGGGTAATACTATCTTTCTTCAAGAAGATAACAGCAGGTATGACAATACATACTAATAAACAAAGCCCTGAGAGGCTGAGGCAGGAAAGTCACAAATTTGATCCTAGCCTGGGTTTCATACAAAAAGCCTACAACAAAAAGTCACGTCAAAGCAAATTCAAACAAGGCATTGCCTTGATGGTTTTCATTAGTAACATACATAAAGCAGAAAACCTTCCTAACTCCAAAGTCTAAATTGGAAGGTTTCTGACAAGCAAATTGCAAAAAGAGTTTAGCTGATTGAGCTCTCAAAGCTGTACAGGTCCTACTGGTAACAGAAGATATGTTTGGCCCAGAAATGTTGAGCTCTTCTCCATTCTTCCTTTCTGGAAGAGAATGCCTAGAGAGAATGTTCTGGAAGGAAACACATATCATTGCATCTAATAATTTTGTAGTGAAAATATTGGTACAGTTTTTACATTTATTTATTATCCTCCCTCCCTCCCTACCCCCCCCATGAGTGTTTGTGTTTATGATGTGTGAGTGAGGACATGCTGCGCCTATACCACAGTGTGGGTTCATGTGAAAGTCAAAGGACAACCTTCAACCTTGTTGAGACCAAGTTCCTTGTTTCGGCCACTTCTCAGTATCTTCAGGATCATTGACATGTGAGCCAGCTGATTCCCTTGCCTCTTCTAGTCACCTTGCAGAAGGAGTTCTGGAGTCACAGATGTGTGACCTCATCTGGCCTTTTCTTTGGGAACCCTGGGATCAAGCTTAGGTTGTCAGATTTCTACAGATTTTTCTCTGCTGAACAATCCTCTCAGGGCATCACCCCCTTTTGTATTTTTAAAAGAAAAATTTCAGAGAGTTAAGAATATAACTTACGTGCAAGTACATAACAGACAGACCATCAACACTTTTATTTGTCTTTTCTAGAAGTTGAGGAGATGTTACAATTCATTCAGAGAAAAATCTGGAAAATAGATCATGTGTGTGAGAACACATACATACAGATATATTCACTTGAGACCTCTGCAATGGCTTTGTGATTACAGAAAACAACATGTATTCTACAGGCTAACAATAGACATAAAATTAGTTAAAATATTTAGGGCAATGCTAATCTCCCTGGTAATATTTCATAGAGTCACACAAATGTAATGTTTTGGTCTGTTTTTTCTTAAGAGTGGAAATCAGTTACATCTAGTAAAAAATTCATTTGCATTGCTGTGGACTGGAATTATTTCGAATTCCTTCTAAGTTTCTATAGCTTAACTTCTACTGCACAACACTGTAACCAAGTCAATAGAGATCAGTCAATAGAGCACAGACACACAGGATGAGGTAAAATCAAAAGGAAAGCTAGACACACCTGTTACTACACGGGCAAGTTACCTGGCGCTGCTTTTGCTCACGTTCAGTTACTTTTTCTTGACAGTACAGTGCCTTAAAAATCTGCTGGAATCCTCCTCTTTGGCATGGTATCTCAACTCTCCAAGTCACTTCTGTACTGTTTTTCATTTACATTCCCCCAAGTAGTTCCCCTCCCCCCCTTTGCTATCTGTGACTCCACAGTGAAAGCTACAAAGTGAAGATAGAAGTCACATGGTCTCTTTTACATCCTCCACCCTTGTCTCTGCATCAATCCTTGTCAATCCTGAAGTTGCATGAGGATTACTTTACATAGCTGTGGTGCAGTCGTTAGCCTGTAGAAGGAAGGAAAAAAAAAACCTTCAAATTCCAATGTGGGAAGTTTCATCCATCACTGACAAGTACCAATTCCCCTATTTCCCTTTCTTTTCTATTTTTCCCACTTTTGGTATAATTAGACTCAGGAGAGCTTGATATTTGTCTTCAAATATTTGAAAATCTGTCACATGGAAGAAAAATTAGACCAGTCCTGTCTTGTTCCCTGTGGTAGAACTAAGACCAATTCTGTAGAAACTGAAGGAAGACATTTTCTCCTTTACAAGGGAGTGTAGTTTTCATAAAGATTACCAAAATTGGCATAAGCTTTTAGGGAAGCTTAAGGGCTTTTGGAAACTTTTATCTATGATCTCTGTGTGTGTGTGTGTGTGTGTATGGTCAGACTTTCTTTTTGACCTTTTATTTTCAGTTTCTGATATCCTTCTCTCCTGAATGTGCATCAGAGTTCTCCTCTCCTTTGAGACTAAGATTCTTAGTTCCTCACACTTTATGGGTCTTCATCACTCAGTCTAGGGTTGAGTGAAGTGGTTTAGAAAAGATAAGAAAGAAAGAAATTGGGTTTAGTGAGCTAGAACTCAGTTGAAACCACATTGTGATGCCCAGCAAAGAACCCCAGACCACCTGCAGACCAGCAAGCATGGTTGTGTGGCAATAAGATGTTATTATGGTAAAAGAAAACTGAGTTTAATATGATTTTATAAAAATTATTACTAGACACACACACACACACACACATCCCACCGCTGAAAAATGGAAGTGCTATCCTTAGCTTGTGAGCCGTCCAAGAGACAAAATCTGGCCCGAGGATACTGGTTCTCTAATACCAACCCTAGTCTCCCATTACAGACTCTAAGGAGGAATGACTTGTCTAGATCTCATAATAAGATTCACTGAAATTGTGTAGGAGATCAGCAGATTCGGTGTCTACACAAATTGAGAAGGAAGATGACTTAATCAGAAGTCTCAGGTCTTTGCGATTTTATTTCAATGAGAAAAGCAATATGCCACTGTTGCTGCCTCTCTCTCTCTCTCTCTCTTTCTCTCTTTCTTTCTTTCTTTCTTTCTTTCTTT
>LOEQ01000273.1:251895-270206 GCA_001685075.1 Bramus lutescens
TCTTTCTTTCTTTCTTTCTTTCTTTCTTCCTTTCTTCCTTCCTTCCTTTCTTTCCTTTCTTTCTTTTCTTTCCTCTCTCTCTCCTCTCCTCTCTCTCTCCCTCCCTGAAGCTGCCCAGACTTGTTTTAAATGCCTGAACTCAAGTGATCCATCAGTCCCTACTCCCCAGTAGCAGGGAATGCATGTGACCAACACTGTACTTAGCCATTGGTCAGTTTTAGAAAATCATTTCAGGGGTCTGGTGTATACTCCAAATGGTAGAACATTTGCTTAGCATGTGTGAAGTCCTGGGCTCAATCTCAACTGATACAAAAATTAAAGAAGTTTGATTGAACATCTGAACAAAATGGTGGAAGTCAGGGTCATCCACACAGAGAGGAGGGTGCAGAAGTCCATGTTAGCATGCCTGGTAGCAGTTTCACAGTTGTTGGAGAGAGGTTCCCTGGGATAAATTCTGCACACTCTGCCTCTCAATAAAGTTTGACTGCTCAGTCACTATGTTATTGCCTTGTAAAACCAGAGCATCCACTTCGATTATTATCCATTTTGAGCTTAAAGTACAATAGGTTACAATAAAGACACTCTTTATAAGATCTGTTTAAAGATTATTTCCCAGTCCGTTTGGTAGCACTTATGTTAATACCATCAAGGCAGGTCCCTAAAAGGCAGTAATAGAAAATTCTGCTGCACTTACAAAATCTCCCCAAAAGGAGGTCCCAGCAACAGCTGTTCATTTTGTAGGAACAGGCAGAAAGAGGAGTTCTCAGGTACTTGTGTCTGCCTTCCCCCGCTTGTTTCAGCATGTGAGGCCTCATCCATCACTGACATGTGCAAGTCCCTTCCTTCCCTTTCTATACTATTTTTTTTCAATTTTCAATATAATTAGACTCATGGGGACTAGGTATTTGTCTTCAAATATTTGAAAGTCTGTCATATGGAAGAGGGATTAGACTTGTTCTGTCTGGTCCCAAGTGCTAGCTCGAACTAGGGCCAATTTTGCAAAATCGACAGGGAGTTTTTTTTTATTCCTCCTTTTATAGTAAGCATAATTTTCACAGAGCTGTCCAAAACTGGGACAGACATTCTTAGAATTGCAAGTCACTGGAGATGGTCAGGCAGAAGGCAGATGACTATGTGGAAAGGATTTTGCAAATAAAATTCACACATCCTAAGAGAGTTCAACCACTAATTCTATGACCTAAGAGAGTTCAACCGCTAATTCTATGGCTCTGTGGGCTGTTGAACTGTTGGCCATCGTGTGACATAATAATCGTCATGGTTCTATTATTTGATGATCTGCTATTGTCAAATGCTAAATGTGGCCTGTGTATATCTAAACTAACCCTCCCAACAGCATTAACTCTGTACTGCTAATATATGTGTAGTGTAACTGATAACAAATTCTGAGAAACTAACCTGCTAAATTGCAGTCACAAGGCCAGTAAAGAAAAGAGTGTGGACACAACCCCTTAAAACTGTTGCTTCCCTGTGGAGGTGTAATATAATGAACTATTAAGAACTCGCTAGTATTCATAATGACTTTTAAACAAAAGTAGATAAAAGCTACGAATATGGAATAGGCACAGAATGCCTTACAGCAGTAACACTGAATCCATCAACACGTAAATACTTATAAAGTGTGCTGAGCAAAACAGGGTTTCTGGAGCTCCTGCCCAGTGTCTCACTGCTTGTAGAGAATCCCAGTAATCCACAATGAAATCACATAGTTAGGGTTGCATGCATGTGCAATAAAAAATAAGCACAGACTGTTATAATATATAATAACACAATAAGGAAAAATGCCTTTGAGGATTGAAATGAGCTAAACTGAACTTGAAAGAGGCTTTACCTATATTTTTGTGATATTTTAATTTTTAAAAATAAGGTAACTGGGGAAAGAAAACAATGGGCAGAGGGGAGTTGGAGAAGGGAACAAATGAGAACAAAATATAATGACACATATGCATGAAATTGCTATGATAAAACTCGTTACTTCATAAGAAAATAAGCAGAAAATCATAAGCTATAGAGAGGAGCCTGGGGATGCAGGTCAGTAGGGAGAATACTCAGCCTTCATGAAGCACCAAGTTTTGTTCTTCAGTAGCACATAATCCTATACCTATAATTTCAGTATTCAGGAAGTAGAGGCAGAAGGATCAGAATTTCTAGGTCATCCTTAGATACATGTTGAGTGCAAGGCCAAAGTGGACTTAATAAGATCCTGTCTCAAAGGAAAAAATACAATTAGAGAGGAAAAGACAGAGATGGGAAAAATAGTCAAAGCAGTAGAGTATACAGTTTTACTGTATGTTTTCTTGATCTCTAAGATAGTTTCTTTAAATATTTATTATATAATTAAGACAAAAATAAAACAGGAGATCTCTGTGCCAGTTTAAATACATCTTCAACTTTGGAGCTCCTGATCCCAATGATAGCAAAAGGACAAACAGACAGCCTACAAAGATAGGAGCAGGAAAAACAGAATAGAATGGGAAGAAGTTGACACAGCAGAGAGGACACTGCCCTGGACCTGAAGGGCAGGCAACACACTTCATGGTTGTTGGTGCCCTTCAGGAGGGGCAAGCCTGCATTAGAGAATCTTGCTTAAATCAACAAGTAGAGAGGGAGTTTAGGTACAGCTTCACAAAGGAGTGTGTTTCATGCTCAGACCCAATGAGAATGATAATGGATGTCTACAGCGATGAGACTGTTCCCACCCCTCCCCTGCTGTTCTCCTGCAGTCTTATGGAAATCCATTGTGAGAAAATGAAAAGGCCCAAGGGAAATATCTTCCAGTGGTGATGTTTGTATTCTTTATGAAAAAAAAAAGAAAGATACTCTGAACTCCCACATGAGGATTCCTGTTGGCAAGCTGGGTCCATCAAGGCCTTGGCGGTTGTGTTTTTGTCCTGTTTTCTAATCACTCATCTTCAAATAGGAAGTCCACGGTAACCAGACGTTTGAGGAAAGCCTCAATTATGAAAAGATACCTGAATTCCAAAATGGTGAGTAGGAGAAAGCAAAGAGGTAAAAATCACACGAGAAGAAGAAATTAAGAGTAACACTAAATAGACAAGGAGGCAGCTAGTTCCTGCATGTGGGAAGCTCTAGATTCCCGCCTCCAGCACAGCAGACACCATGAGTGACAGCACACCCGAACTCCTAGCACCTCTAGCACCTAGGAGGTAGAACCAGGAGGATCCGAACTTCAAAGTATTCCTGGGCTATCCAGAAAGCTGGGAACAGCCTGGACTATTTGAGACACTATCAGGCAGCCCTACCACTTGAGTGACTGATTTCTTACTTGGATACAAAATGCACCAACAAAACAACAAAAGAGTTTCCACTAGTTTATTTTTTCTTTATTTTTTTTGTTTTTGATTTTTGATTATTGTCATTGTTTAGAGAATAAAAAGAGTTTCAAGAACATAAAAATCAAATTGACACTTCAGAACAATTGTATGGATATATGTGCAGTATCAATTAAATGGTTGAGAAAATCTCCCTCAAATTGAACAAAAATAAGAAAATTGATGAGATAATATAAAAAATGTAAACGATATGGTTACTTTTCTCTTACTATGATATCAATTATGCCCAGGTAACTTCTAGAAGATGGGTTTCTTGAGGTTCCAGAGGGATAATAGTCCATCATGGCAGGGAAGCATGGGCAGCAAGCAGGAACTGGGTGCTGAGAACTCACATCGTTTACCACAAGCATAAAGGATAAAGAGTTGAGAATGTCGCAGGCTTTTAAACCTCAAACAACAGAAATGGGAGACCAAATCTTCCAGTGCAGGAGACTGTGAGGAATGGCTCACCCAACCCACCATGTTAAGGAAGCAACAAGAAAAGAAACAAAAACCACATCTCAAATGGAAAGACATGGGGTTACTCAGGAACTTGAGTTGTGCTATTTGAGTTCTTAGGCTTATTGGAAGAAATATCAAATATGAGTCTTTTCTATCAAATATTATAAAACATGTTTGGGGCAAGGAATTAGAATTTTTGTTTTCCTCACTTTGTAAGACTTTTGTGCAAATATTTTAATCCTCCCTACCCAGTAAAACCTCTGTTTACACAGAGGACCACTGCTCTTCGTAGGAGTTTGATAACCTGGAGCAGTGACCCTTTTCTTCTTGGATCACTGACCCCTTCCCCCTTCTTCCGCTTCCTGTGTACCAGTTCCTTTCAGACTAGTCAATTTCATAATATATGGTACAGAATAGACCAATACCTATAAATATAAAGAACTTAAAAAATGCACCAAGAAACTAAACGATCGAGTTTAAAAAGGAGTCAATGAAACATACATAGAGTTCCCCAAAGACAAAATACTGGTAGTTAATCGATGCATGGAGAAACACTCAAAGTCCTTAGCCGCCAGGGAAACGAGAGTAAAAGCTACATTGAAATGTCATCTCACTCCTCTCAGAAGAGCTATCATTCTAACAAGTGCTAATCCTTCAGACTAAAGCTACTTAATTTTTCATATTTGTTACAGTAGCATCATAGCCAAGTGATGGAATCCTACTGAGTGTATACCAATAGCTAAATGGATAAATGAAGTGGTATATACATACAATAAAATTTTTATGCCATTAAGAAAAATGAAATTATCTCATGGAAGGGAATGGATGGAATGGAGGTCATCATATTGGTAAAAGTAAACCAAACCCAGAAAGACAAATATCAAACTTTTTTTTTCTCATGTGTAGAATGTCAGACATGTATCTCTGTCAGTGATGTCCACAGGGGTTAAACTGGTTTACAGAACCACCAACAGTGTGTAAGGATTCCTTTCCCTCATATCCAAGCATATGTGCTTCACATCAAATCCTATCACATCCCATGAAAATAACAGTGGAGCCACATGAGAAGAGGAAGTGAGGAGCAGCAATAGGTGGTACAGGAGTGATGAAATGTAGTCAAAGTGTGTGATATACACAACACAAAGAATGAAACCCTTGATTCTAATAATGGACACACACACACACACATTTCCTTTTTAAAAAGAGAAAGACTTTAAAATAAATGAAAACCAAAGGGAACCCCAGGATAGTGGATTAAGATAGTTCTAGAACATCTGTTGATCTCCGAGCTTAGGGAGCTATTAAAGTTAGAACATGAAGGCTACAGTTCAGCTAGTAGTGTTTCCAATATGAAAATAAAACTGAGAAAGTAAATAAATAAAGCTGTGCTTGAGGCGACTTAGAGGGTATTTTTTATTCCTATTAAAGAATGTGGAGATCAGTTTGTAATTGATACAGAGATAACAAAGGGAAGTAAAAATTGAGAAACTGGGGTTTTTAATGATCATATATAGCAGTAGTGTTTTATGTATTTATGTATGTGAGATGCTTGTGTTAAGAATCTAAAGGTACTGAATTATTTTATGTTTTTCTGCATATATGTGCAAATATGTTAGACATAAATAGACATTATAAAGGCTAGAGGTCAACCTTAGGTGTGTGGTTCCTTAAGAGACAACCACCTTGGATTTTGTTTTTGTTCTTGTTGTTGTTGTTGTTGCTGCTGTTGCTATTTGTTTTTGTTTGTTTTTGAGACAGTGTCTCCCCTTAGGTTCTGACATTGCTTTTTAGACTAGGCTAACTGGCCAATGAACACAGGGATTCTCCTGATTTTACCTCCCCAGTGTTTAAATGAGAAATGTGTGCCACCTTACCCAGGCACACATAAAACTTCTTAAAAAGTTTAAATTTTTACTTATTGTAATGTGTTTAGATGGTTTGCGTACATTATATATGCATTGCCCACGGAGACCAGAAGAGGGCATTAGATCTACTTTGTGGGTGCTGGGAATTGAATCAAGGTCCTTTGAAAGAGCAGCTAGTGCTCTTAATTGCTAAGTTCTTTCTTCAGGCCCTCTTAATGTAGTTGTTAGGCATCAAACTCAAGTCCTCACACTTCTGGAGAAAGCACTTATACCAACTTAGTTACTTCCTCAGCCCTCAATTCTCATTCACGTAGAAAGAATTCAATGCAGGAAAAACGTCTAAGAAAGTGTATAAAGGTAGAAGAGAGAGAGAAGAGAGAGGAGAGGAGGGAGGGATGGAGGAAAGATGCTGAAACTGATTTCCATAAAGATTTAAGAAAAGGTAAAACTAGGGTAGATTCTCAAAGGAGCAACCATAATTAAGCTCAGTGTGTCATACAAAAGACATCAAAGCAGGAACGTGTGGGAAGAAGACGGATTTCAGTTGGGGAGAAAGAGGGTGACAGGGGGTAGAAGTGTGGGATTGTTAAAGTATTCAAAAACCAATAAGATAGAGAAGAAATAGTCCTCTTTTAGTTCAATCACTGACATTTAAGTCCTGGAACTTTTAAGACTTTACAAAAATATGTTGTACTTGACAATTAAACGGTAGTAGAAGAAAAGGCATGCAGCAGAGCATGGTCTGGAAAGAAGAACAAATACAGGGCCCGGATAACTCCTGCTAGAACATCATGGTAATCTGAATGAGAGGTATCTCCAATTGGCTCATGTATTTCAATATATGGTCCCCAGTTGATGGCGCTGTTTGAGGATGTTATAGAACCTTTAGAGGGAAGTAAATCGCTAAATTTAGAGGTGGGGCTTTGTGGGTTTATAGCTCTGCTTCACTCCCTGTTCTCTCCCTTTCCGCTTCTTGTCTGCAGATGAAGGTGTGATCAGCAGTCAGCTTCTTGCTCTTGTCAACATCCCTCCATTGATTATGGCCTTGCCTTACTCACGGCTATAGACTCTAAGTCTCTGAAACCTTAACAATAAATGATAAACCTTTCTCCCCTAAGTGCTTTTATTGTGTTATTGTATCCCAGGAACAGAACTGCAACTGCTCCAAATGTCTAACTGAAATGCAACGCCCTTAGCAACACCCATTTGTTCACTTTAAACTGCAGAACAGAAGACCGAGGACATGTCACCAATCATAAATGTCCATATACCTATGCGAATTCTGAGTGAGGCTAAAAGTTAGATGCATTGTGCTCTTTAATATTTCTACAATTTCCCCACGAGATTCAATGCTGTATTTTCATGAAAGCAATTAAAATTATTATCATCTTCAAATTACATGTTATACTTTGGGATTATAACAAGTTTTAAACTTGATTGAAAACATATTATGCGTTAGTACTTTCATCTGGCACTTAGGAGATTCAATCTAAGTCAGATCAATGGTGTAGCATCACTTCTAGCTGTGGCAGATGAGACAGGTCACAGTGGAAGAAAGATAGATTGTCTAAAAATTACATGAAACCACAAAGCAGAAGCACAAGCAAGTGAGTATCAAATCATCTACCATAAATCTCTGGTCTGAATTAAAATAAATAAACAAAAGACACCTATCAAGGTCCAGATAGTGAACACACAAGAGACATGAGCTATGCAAATAATCGTATCTTTCAATAAAATCCCCTCATTCTTTGCACAGTTGTATTTTTGGCATTACAGATGAAATATGGAACAAGTTTCCTGATTTCAATGAGCAAGTAGCATAGTTGGTGAGACAAAAAATAATGAGCATGAAAAACAAAGGATTTGTAAATTATAATGGTTGGATTCCTGCTTTGGTTAAGGTTGGCTGTCAATTCAATTGCAATGACTACGAAACTTGTCTCTAACTGGGCCTGTCAGGGTATTTGCTGGGAAGTCAATTGAATGTAAAAGATCCTCTCTAGGTGTGGGTTGCAGTTTCCAGCAGAGACCCACAAGAAAGACAGCACAGAGCAAAAGGTGTTGCTTTTAGCCTGTCTGCCTTTGCAGATTGCTGATAAGTACATCTACTCCACTGTTTATGCTGTTGTAACTGTCATCCTTCCTGAATGCCAGGGTCCAGTTTCCTCAGCTTTCCAACAAGGACAGAATCTTGGAATCTGCAATGAATTCTCTAGGCTTTCAGTATCAGATTGGGAATAATTTTTAAATTTTTCTAATGTGGGATTTCCCTCTGTATGCTATGATTACCATTGATTTTTTTAAAAAAGGAACTGCTTTGTGCCTATAGCAGAACTATAGGGGAACAGAGCTAGGCAGGGAAAACAGCTGAATGCTGGGAGAAAGGAGGCAGAGTCAGGGAGAAGCCATGGTGCTGCCATTGGAGACAGACATGCTAAAATTTTGCTGGTAGGCCATGAACTCATGGTGATGCACAGATTAATGGAGATGGGTTAAATTAATATGCAAGAGTTAGCAAATAAGAAGCTAGAGCTAATGGGCCAAGCAGTTATTTAAATAATATAGTTTCTGTGTGATTATTTCAGGCTAAGCGGCCGAGAACTAACTAGTGGCCTCCTTCAACATTTTTCCATTATTATTTTTTATTACATGTGTATAAGTGTGTGTGTGTGTGTTGCTTGTGAATGAAGTGTATGCATGCATGGCATGAAGTACATCAGTGAGAAGAATTTGAGGAGTTTGGTTTTGCCCTTCTACCATAAGTTCAAGGCCTCACCAGGTGACCAAGTTTTGTCCATCAAGTGCTTTTTACCCATTCCACCTTTCCTCCAGAGGGGCTGAGACTACAGCCTCATAAACTGAACAGTATTTGGGGGTCTCAGCCTCTTCAGTGTAATGATGGCCATTGTTGAACTACTTTGAACATAATATGTAAGCCAGTCTAGGATTCTACCAGCTCTGTTTCTGCAGAGAACTCTGACTAATACACTATCTAAAGTTATAAGAATCTGTGATGAGAGTTCAGAGGTGATAAATTGAACATAACAGGACCCATAGAGAGGAAGACATTGTAAGTCCTAGATCTGGTGTCTGGGAGTGATCTGAAACATTCATAGGTCAGAAATTTGAGACACCTCATGCTAGCAAATAAAATAGCCTCTACCAGGAATGGGTAACTCTGTTTTTGAGTTGTTGGCTAATGTGGTCATATTAACCCACAAACACTACTGGTTATTGCCAGTACTCTTGGTTACCTTCCAGAACATAGTAGTAATATCTATTGCAGAAGAAACTGCACAAGTCACATAACATGGAGAAAGCAAGCTAGTACTCACTTGGGAGCTTCATTTCTATAGAATAACTTTAACGGTTCTGGAAGATGCTGTACTTGTGCCAGAGGAGAAAAGTAATCCTCTAATCTCATCTATCTGATAAATACAAGCTACAATATTGACTTACCTGGTGTGCTGGCTACTGTAATGTCAACTTGATACAGACTAGAATCATTTAAAAATTGGAACCTTAACAGAGAAAAATGCTTCCATAAGATCCAGCTATAGGCAAGTTTGTAGGGTATTTTCTTAATTAGTGATGATGAGGGAGGACCCAAACCACTGAGGGTATGCCATTCATGCCAAGGTGGTCCTAGATTCTATAAGAAAACAGTATGATCAAGCCATGATGAGCAATCCAGTCAGCAGCACTTACCAATGGCCTTTGTATAAGTGCCTGTCTCCAGGTTCCTGCATGGCTTGAGTTCCTGCTCTGACTTCCTTCCAAGATAATCCATGATATGGAAGTGTAAGCCAAATAAACACTTTCCTCTCCAACTTTCTTTAGGTCGTGGTGCTTTATTACAGCAATGGTAACCCTAAGACATCTGGCAAGATATAACTACCAACACAATAATGCCATGCTTGTCATGGGAGTAACCGATTACTTTCTGAGGCAATCTAAATCTCACTCTGTGACATACCTGACACAAAGGGAACAAGAATCGGTGGCTCCAAAGATCATAGGTCAAAAGAGGAAACCAATACTATGATTCTGCTAAATGGTTACAGAACTAAAATAACTTTTAATAACTTCCTTTTTACACCCACAGATAGATCAGAGCATCTCTCGACCCTCTTCAGAGAAATGTAACCTTACAAGTTGATGAGAATTACCTCAGAGACCCATGACGGAGAATGTGCAGAGAATAAGAAACTGTGGAGTGATCAGTCTTAAATAGGATGCGCATATTACATTTCTCCCATCAATGGTCAGGGATGCTCAAAGAAGAGAGGTTTAGAAAGATTGTAGGAGCAAGAAGTAGTTGATAGGCTCAAGGACACAGTTTTCCAGACACAACAGGACAGTTGTACATATGATCTCATGGTTATTGTGACAGCCTATATAAGCTTCAGCCAGACTAACTCCAAACATGGGTGGCAGTGAGGGGGTTGGGCGTGAAATTCCATCAGTAATTTAGGGAAAGAAAGAGTCAGTTTTCTTTAGTAATGTGGCCCCAGATAGGTCAGCCACATGGCAGTCTAGGCCAGGCTCCCAGGACTAGCTGGGCAACAGAAACTGAACTTAGTATAGAAAGAAAAAGAAAAGGAAGACAAAGAAATCTCAAAGATGGATGGAACGGGACTAAGTATGTTTCAAATATGCTGTATAACAACAAGGAAAGGGTACGCAGGAAGTTGGAAGGAGGGAAAGGGAAGGGGGCAATTATGTAATTATGATTTCAAAAAATAAAATTATAATAATAAATAATTATTATTTATAACAAACAGAGGTGGCAACCAATAATAAATAATTAATGGAAATATTGTTCAAAATTTCAAAATGAGGTAACCACCACCACCAAACGGAGGTGACAACCAAATAATAAATAATTAATGGAAATATTGTTCAAAATTTCAAAATAAGGTAACCACCACCACCACCACCAAACGGAGGTGGCAAGCTCACAGTGAATTGTGGGAGATGCTCCTCCAGGCTTTGTATGCTGTCCTGTCAGCTGTTTCCTGGACGGCTACAGCCACTCTGCTCCTCACATCCTCAGCTGTCACACAGTACGTTTTCATGTCAATATTGTCTTGCTTCTCAGTTTATTTAATGAGAACAGAGACTTTTTAACGTGAAAATCATCTGCTTATACAATTATTCCCCACTGTGACTACAGCTGGGGTCAGGAGGGATGGAGTAGGGAACAGAAGGAGAAGTGATGGGCCATTAATTTAAACAGTGTGTGTGAGAGAGAGAAACAGGGTTACTAATGAGTGCCGCTTCTGCAGGACCGTGGGGTCTTTCTACTGGCCACGCCACCACTTTCCTTTGACGAATGACTAGAAGAAATCATGGAGACCCAAGGAAGTCAATTTTTGGGTAGCTCCAGCCTCAGAATCAAACATGGTGGTAGAGGGGGAGGAGAGAGACTTTCTTCTGACCATTTCTTTGTCTTTGTTCTTTGTCCACCTACAAAACACATTTACTTAGCTAAGAATGGATTAAAGCAAAAATTTGATCAAACCAAAACAAAAGCACTCAAATCTGAAGCCAAGTTAAACAAAAGTCCAACTAGATTAGCTTTAATTTTTATTCACTTGCACATGTATTGGTTGCATGTGTGTGTGCAATGGTGTGTATGTGTGTACTCACTAGTATACGCACACGTGTGTGAAGTGATCCCAGATATGGTATAGAACATACCTGGACACCAGATTTGGCGTGAAGGGGGGAGGGAGCTGCCTCTGGTTTGGGTAGAGACTGCAATGGCAGACTGGCAAACATTTTAAGGGTTCTAGCACAGAAAAGGAAGAAAGAAGGTGCCCTTCCCACGAAGAGGGTTGTGATGGCTGTCTCTGGTTGGCCATGAGGAGAACAGAGAAGACGAGGTAGTAGGTTTTTAATCATGCAGCCACTCACTGTTTTATGAGGTTAATGCATCTTTGGTTCCATAGCCTGGTGGGTCTGTGAGACAGTATCAGGACCAACAATGTGGAGGCTAGAGGTTAAGGCAGAGAATCCTCCTCGATTGTCCTCTGCCTTATTTTCTGAGACACAGTCTCTCGCTGAATCTGATGCTTACCTTTGAGTTAGGCTGGCTGGCCAGTGAGCCCTCAGCATCATCCTCGCCACCTTTTCAGAGCTAGGATGACAGGCATGCACTATCATGCCCGACTTTCATATGGGCAATGGGCATCCATACTTGGAGCCTCACACTCACAGAACAGTCTCTTACCCACTGAGCTCTCTCTCCAGCCCGAAGATGAATTTTCATTAATCAGACGCTGGCCTATAAATAAAGTAGATTCAGATTGCTGTCCTGTCACATCAATTATCATGTGGTATTTTCAAAGATTAGTCAAGTGATAATTAGTCAAGTGGTAAAGTTAAATGGGTTCGTGTAGTTCTCGAGCTGACAGGAGATAATTGGCACTGACGAAGGCTCCCTTAGTAAGCCAGATGTGCGGTGTGGTGCGCGTACCTAAGATCTGTTGTTATTTCTCTAAGAATCACTTTACCTTTAGGTACCCACTTCCAGATTTCCTCCCCCATCATTCCCCAGAAAAGGAAACTTATTTGGCAATAACTCTTCAAGGCCTGCTCAGTGTTTTTGTTCCATTAATACGATCATCAGGGGTATCAAATGTATGGAAGATTTTGGTTCAAAATGTGCAGGCTGTTTCTTCAGGGGTAAACCTATCATTCCTGGGAATCTTATTGGAGGGCAATTAATGTTGCAATACTGCATTTTAGGTGTCAAAAGGAAAATAAGGCAGCAGAATGAACTGTTCTCTAAGCATTTTGACTGCCTAACAGATGGTTAGAATCCGACATACAAACTATCTGAACAGAATAAGCCTCAGAGGAGGTCAATATTAAGGCAAGGTTGACAAGCCACAGACAAAATCCCCAGACGGAGAAGGGGAATCAGTAGGCTGATTCCCATTTACCTTCCTGACAGCTCAGTAGGACTAGATTAGAGCAGGGAACTGGGAGGTCACATCAATGTAAAGGAGGAAGTATTAGGGCAAAGTGAGTCCCAAAAAGATAAAAGGCACAATGTGACAGATGAAAATCACTAGCATTTAATATAAACAATGAAAAGAGAAAATTCACTAGTAAGAAAATAACTAACCTGACACACTCAAAATGAAGTCTAAATTAAAAACTTCCATACTTCCATTCAGTATAGCTACCATAAAAGTAAAACAAAGATGTGGAATTCAAAATTATACAATGCCAAGAGAAATTTTGTTTTGAGGGGGGGGTGTTTGTTTTTGTTTTGCTTTTTTTTACATTACTACCAATGTTTTCCCTCTCCTCCCAGTTCCCTCACACACATCCCATCCTCCCACCCATTCCTCCTCTTGATTTTCTCTTCAGAAAAGGGCAGGCCTCCTATGAATATCAAGCCAGCCATGGAATATCAAGTTGCAGTGAGACTAGGTACCTCCTCTTCTATTAAGGCTGTACAAGGCAACCTGGTAGGAGGAAAGGGTCCCAAAAGCAGGCAACAGAGTCAGAGATAGACCCTGCTCCCTCTGTTAGGAGTCCCACAAGAAGACCAAGTTACACAACTGTAACATTTATGCACAGTGCCTAGGTCAGTCCCAAGCAGGCTCTGTGGTTGTCAGTTCAGTCTCACTGAGCACCCATGAGTCCAGTTAGTTGGATCTATGGGTTTTCTTGTGGTACCCTTCACCTCGCTGTCCTCTACAATTTTTTCTCCCCTCTTTCACAGGTGGTGCAGGAGAATTATCTGTATTCTGTCAATCATGTATTTTAATAAAATGCTGATTGGCCAGGCAGGAAGAATAGGTGGGTCAACCAGACAGGAAGTAGAAGTGTGACCTGCCTGGCTGAAAAAGGTACTGAGCCACATGGCTAATGTAGATCAGAATAATGAGTTAATATCAGCTACAAGAGCTAATAAGAAGACTGAGCTAATGGGCCAATCAGTTTTATAACTTATGGAGATCTCTGNNNCAGTTTTATAACTTATGGAGATCTCTGTGTGACTTTCTTTGGGGCATGCCAGCTATGGGGTACTGGGCGGGACAGAAACCCCAAAGAGCCAGCCCCCTCATGTTACACACAGGTTTCTTAATATTTGGCTGTGGGTCTGTATCTGTTTCATCAATTGCTGGGTGAAGCGTGTCTGATGACAGTTGGCAACAATCTATGAGTATAGCAGAATATCATTAGGAATAGTTACTTCTTTTTTCTTTTTCAAGTTGTATTTGGTTCTATCCAGGGTCTCTCAGCTATCCTGCCTGTAGGTCCTGGCCCTCAGAAGTGAACTCCTTCTCATGGTATGAGTCTCTAGCTGGGCCAATCATTGATTGATTTCTCCTACAATTTCTGTGCCACCACCTTTATGCCAACAAGTCTTGTAGGCAAGACAAATTTTAGATTGAAGGTTTTGTGGCTGGGTTGGTATTTCTATCCCTCCACTGGAAGTCTTCCCTGGCTATAGGACATGGATGGTTCAGGCTCCCTTTGTTACAAGTCTTAACTAGGGTCATCCTTATAGAAAGTTTTGAGCTAATGTTGTAAAAATGTCTAAAGCATTACACAAGTGTGCTGTATTGTTTTTTGGGGGGAAATATATAGAAATGTCTATTTGTTAGGCTTTGAGAAGAGATAGATGAAAGGGTGGTTTGAGAGGATACTGAGTTGAATAGTCTATAAGTAAGGCATTTATTAAGACTGTAGGGAGCAAGTATAATGGAATCCACAGAGAAGTTTCATACTGCTAGGTAAAGTGAGGTTTCTACTTTTGAAGATTCCAGGGGGAAGGAGAAGTACTGTGTAGGTGGAGTGTAGTTTTCTTTCCCAGCTGTAGTCCTTAGTAACCGCACAGAGGCTTATATTAAATGCAAATGCTTGGTCAATAGCTCAGGCTTATTACTAAGTAGCTCTTACAACCTAAATTAACCCATTTCTATTAATCTGTGTATTGCCGCATGACTTGTGGCTTTTCCTGTCCTCCAGCATGTCTTGCATCCCTGTGTCGCCTGGCAACTTCTAAGACTCCACTCTTTTTCTTCTCAGCCTCCTCCTAGTCTGATTCTCACGCTTAATCTCTCCCTGACCAGCTATAGGCCAATAAATTCTTTATTAACCAATGAGAGTAATACATATTTACATTGTACACAGTTTGTTTCCCAGAAGTTCTGTATTGAAAGTAGTAGGCTTTGTTACCATGAGACCTCTGCTATGTATATCAGGGAGCAGGAAATCAGAGCATACATAGCAGGTTAAGTGACAAAGTCACTCTTTCTCTGAGTTTGGAGTGGGGCTAGGTGAGTCTGTGACTTAGTCAGGCTGCCCTGGACCTAAGGCAGCGATGGCCTAAGTGTTATGTCCACATCCATTTATAGTCTTTTCTTCTTAGGGCTTAAATGACCTGGATGTTTGAACACTATTCACATAAAATAAAATAAAGCACCAGAAAAAAAATAAACAGAATAGAAAATAAAGAAAAAGAAAAGATTCTTCTCAGTTCAGTGTGGCAAACTAATAAATTTCTTAGTATTATATACAGCAACAGTGGGTGAAGCATTATTAACAGGAGTGTAGCTTATGCAAAGGCAATGGAGCGCCAACAAAAGTCCCACCCAAGCATGGGTGATGACTTAAGAAAGCCACTCCACTGAAGAGTCCTCACTTCTAGCAAACCCCCCACCCTGTAAGAATACCTACTGTTGTGGGATTGTGGAGTATGGGGAGCAGGAGAATAGTAGCTGCATTCTAGTGAATTCTATTGGCATATTTATATTCAGGAAATTTTAACATCATTATCATAAACATAGACCTAATTGTAACTGAACTTATTTTGTTGCTATGACTACAAGCCATAAGAAACAAAAAGTGAAATCCCAAAGACCTTGAAGAGCTAAAGCAGATTTGGACATAAAGTTGTAGGTGATAAATTCTCTTATTTTAAAATGCAGTACAAAACTGAACTCACCAAAACAGCATAGCATAAAGAAAGATAGATGTAGAAGGAGGGCCTGCTTGTTTGTCCCGGCCACCTGGCTAGTTTAGACCCAAAATAATCACACAGAAACTGTATTAATTAAATCACTGCTAGGCCCATTAGCTCTAGTTTCTTATTGGCTAATTCTTACATCTTAATTTAACCCATCTCCATTAATCTGTGCATCACCACGAGGTCACAGCCTACCAGCAAAGTTTCAGCATGTCTGTCTCCAGCTGCGGCTCCATGGTGTATCTCTCTTACAGATAGATGAATGCATGGTCAGAAAACGAAGAGATTTGAGACTAAATCCATGACTCAAATCTTTGATTTTTCCCCCCAAAGATTCCAAAACAACAAAATGAAGAAAAAGACAGTCCCTTTAATAAATAGTGTTAGGGAAATGATGCCGAAAGCAATGAAATTTGCCCTTATCTCATACCACATTAAAAAAATAAACAAAATGGATTGAAGAGTTGAATATAAAACTGATAACAGTAAAGGTGCTGTTAGTTTGATATTAGCATGCTTGAAAGTCACTAAAAATGGATTCTTCTTTTATAATAAGCAGCTTGTAAAACCAAGAATTGAGACTACAGAACTCTCATTAGTGATCAAAGGGTAGGATCTAAGTTCAGGCTTTGGACTGAGAGATAACATTTTGAACTTCTGAGAAACTAAATACTACAGACAAGAAGCTTTCTAGTTGAAAAATAAAGACATAGTATGTTCTTCCCATGTGTAAGAATTAATCCAAATAACCTGTCAATCACCTCGGCAGGAAAATGTCCCTCAGGGAAAACTGCCTTTTAGGAATAGTTTTTTTTTTTCTGAAAATACATCTTACCTTCAGAAATAGACCTTTTGCCTAACCTTGCAACCAAGTGAATAATATGCCTTGAGCCTATTTAAAACTATGTTTTCAATGATGTTCCCTATTGTATATTCAGTCTGTTTAATTTTAAACCATCTTTAGGAAAACAATGCAACCAGCCTTGCTATGCCTTGGATTTCCCTTGAAGTAAGCTTTTACAATCTAAGCTAAACATACAGCTTTAAATTTTACTTGTGTACTCCTCCATGGTCCAGACCCAGAATAATGTGTGCACTGTGGCAATCATTTATTGGAAGTGGCCAATAGGTTGAAAGCAACCTTAAAGAAAACAAATATCCACCATAGATGTTGAATGTAACATTATATATATATATATAACATCTGTTTGTGGTTTTGAGAGGTATTCTGGGTTAGCTAGGGTCAGTTAAGTAATTTCTTTCCTTGTAAAACTTTGTTATAAATTTCCGTGAAAAATAATTCCTCATTCTTTTTCCACATCATGGTTGCTGTGCAATTTGGTAAGTACAGTGATGTAGAGTGTCCTTCTGTATATATGTTTCTTTTACTGGTTGATGAATAAAGCTATTTTGGCCAATGCCTTAGCAGAACAAAGCTAGGCAGGAAATCTGAACAGAGATATAGGGAGAGAGTAGGTGGAGTCAGACACCATGTAGCTGCCAAAGGAGATAGATGCCCAGAATCTTACTTGTAAGCCACAGCCTCATGGTGATACACAGATGAATAAAAATGGGTTAATTTAAGATGTAAGAGCTAGCCAGAAATATTCCTAAACCATTGGCTAAGTGGTGTTGTAATTAATATAGTTTCTGTGTGATTACTTGGGTCTGGGCAGCCAGGAAACAAAAAAGCAGTCTCCAACTACATTTCAGAACACAACTTTTGGTTGGGACAGACAGACATCAGTCACTCACAATTGACAGATAGCAGACAGTCTTGATATAGCAAATCACAGACAATAGGGACAGATGGAAGACACGGGGCATGAAGAGAATTCATAATTGTGCTTGTCCTTTATCTATTTATCTATCTATCTATCTATCTATCTATCTATCTATCTATCTATCTTTTCATCTATTTATTTTACACACTGACACACTTCACTTGCTGTTCTAGAGACTTTAGAAATAATATAAACCTCCCTAGACCATAAGCTGTCAGTACTGGGGCATCTTCAGGCATTATAACATTGTCCTCCTTAAGTATTTCCCCTTTACTCTGTAATAAACCACCTGTTACCTTCACCATGGAGACAGAGATCATGTGGAGGCCCAAAATGCGAGCCTATTCTCACCTTGTCTGTTGGTCAGAGGGTTTTGAGGTTGCTCAAAATTGCTGACAATAAGTATAGCTACACGTCCTGACTCAGAATATGATTAGTTGGTTCTTTAGGCATTAAGATGGCTCATATAAGTAGATCCTTTCCATCCTGTATATCCTTGTATATCCATCAGGATATACAAGTCTACATCTGCTCCTTCTTTTGTAATATGAGGTTACCTGGGGGAATGGCAGCCTTCAGGATACTTGGTCTAGAGTGGCTTCACTGCCTAAACAGCAGAATGTTAATGACTTGATGACTCAAAGTGTTAAAGTAATTGACTGTTCAGAGTTGTTCTTCGTATCATGTTAATGAAATCTTTTCTCACCTTCTTCCCCCTTTTGTATTGGGGTATAAAAGAATATGGAAAATTAAAGCTGGCGATTGCAGTATTCACTGGAACTCCCTCCAAGTACTATTCTATTGTAGTAATGAGGGGAGAGCAGGCCTGCTTTTTATCCGGCCGGCTCCCGCA
>LOEQ01000273.1:270361-302323 GCA_001685075.1 Bramus lutescens
ATTCTATGGTTTCTGTTTTATTATTTTTAAATGTGACTTCATATTCTTTACTTTATATTTCTAAATCCCCACATCCCTACCCTGGAAAGAGGTGTTTTTTTCTAGGCTGGTCCCCAACAAGATCACAAAAACTAAAGAATCACAAAAGTCATCCTGCCCCCATTTTAAGTATGAGTCACTTTTGGAGCTCATCAAAAAGTTACAGAGAAGAAAGGACCCTAGAGGCATATCTCCAGGGTGGTAGCTGGTGCTTGGTTATCTCAGAACTCAGAGAGTTGGGAAGTTGCAGGCAGTCTGCTACCTGACCAAGGCCAGCATCAGAAAAGCAGACAATCTCAGACCTTAAAATATTCATCAGATAAAGCTTTCTATCCCAAAATAATAAGATGGAAAATTTGGGAAGAAAACTATACTAAAAGAGCAGGAAGATTCTCTCTCTGCAGGACCAGTTTATAGAAAAAAGAAGGAAGGGGGCTCTTACTATCAGGGACTTTCTTTAAAGACCACACTGTCTTGGCCAAGTCAACACATCAGCTTTTGTTTGTTAGTTTTTGTTTTTGTTTTCTTTTATGGGGGTTCTTTTGCATACTGGTTTTTTTTGGTTGTTTTTTGTTACATAATCCAGTTTCAAATGTCCAAGATTTCTAAATATCTATTCTTTATAAATTACATACAAATTACCAATTGTTCTGAGAAGAAAAAAATTAAAAACAACTCAACAACACTGATGGAAGAAATGCAAATTAAAACCACAACGAAATATCACTTCATACTAGTTACAATCACTATAATCATACCAACAAAAGATAACAAGTGTTGGCCAGAAAGAGGAGGGAAGATGACACTTGCACACCACTATTAGAAATTTAAATTAATGCACAGGGTAAAAATTGCAAAATTTACTAAAAAATGAAAATAGTACTACCATTTGGTCTAGTTGCTACTATCAAAAAGAAATGAAAAGGGCCTGTCAAGAAGTAGCTACACTTTATGTTTATTGCAGTTCTACAAACAATAATCAAGAAATGTAGACAAGGTAAGTGCCCATCAACTGATAAAATACTAAAGAAAATGTGGCATATAAATGCACAATAGAGTACTACCCAGCCATTAACACAAATGAGATTCTGTCATTCGTGACAAGGTGGATGGAACCACACAACTTTATGTTAAATTAAATGAAACAGGTTCAGAAATACAAATGTCACATGCCCACCTATGTGCGAAACTTCCAACATTGATCTCATAGCAACTGAGAGTAGAATAACCCTTATCATAATGTAGGGGAGTGTGGAGGTTTGGTGATTGGGAAGACAGTATGTAGTCAAAGAACAGTGGGTTATGAAAAATATAAGAATAAGACATTAAACTGGGCAGTGTATGTGGGAGCTGGGAAACTGTAAGGAGTTAGAGAAGATACAGAGGGGTGGGATAGACATGATCTAAGTACAGGAGGGCCTCCAGGTGCCCATCTCTCACTGATGAACTATTTGCTAAGTGCAGAATGATGGAGAAAATGAGTTATTTCGTTTAGTTGTGTGCCCACTGGCAACCCTAACAGGTTCTAATGAATATTTCCAGACTAGTGGTCACATAGATGCCCTGGTTAAATAGGCCACAAAACAAAACCCGAAGTCATAAGTCTGGAAAAGTGGCTAGTGCGAAAGTGGTATGTGTGTGTGATAAGGATGGAAGGAAGAAGAGGCACAGGATAAGAAGAACATAAACAGAATATATTACAGAAATGTATGACATTGTCAAAGAACAGAATCAACTGGTTGCAATTATTTTTTAAATAGTAGGCATGGTAGCACACTTGTAACTCCGGTACAGGAGAGGTGGCAGTATGAATATTTCTAGGATTCACTGGTCAGCCAGTCCAACCTAATTGGTAACCTCCAGGGCAATGACAGAGTCCATTTCAAAGAAAAAAGACAGTGCTCCTAAGTGTACACTGAGGTCCGCTCCTGGTCTGCAGTGAACATGCATGTATGTGCACATGCACCTCTTCACACATACACACATGTATCTACATATGTGTATGTACTCTATACCTACACACACACACACACACACACACACACACCTGACAAAAATGAGGAAATATACTTAAGAGTCATCTGTTGCTATCATCTCCTGAGATGCACAAAAAATATTTTAGCATAGAAGGGTACACTGGCTTCTTAGTTTCCACTCTTATGATCAGATACAATCAATATGGATGGCACCCCACTTTATTTTTCTTATTTGAAATATTTCCTGTCTAGCATATATATAAGACAAATGTGATAAGTGATACGCTAATAATTTTTTCTATTTTCTTTGTTATATGGCAACATAATCAAGTTGTTGTACACATACTTCTGAGTAACCATGGGTGTTAGAGTATATTCTAAAGCCACTTACAAACATGCAGATGCAGACACACACACAACACTGGGCAATGGCATCTTTAACTTATTGGTGAAGTGTCATGTCTTTCAAGCCGTTCACATTGTAATTAACATAAAAATCTAGCATAAAATTGCTACAGATTCTTCAAATGTGAGGTAGGTTGTTTTTTTGTTTGTTTGTTTCCCATTAAGACATACTCAACCCCTTTAGTATACATGGTCCCCACAATAGTGCTATACAGTGGTTAGAAACAAAGCCTCCGTTTTCAGGTTAGGTTAATTGGGCTACATTAAGCAAATAATAGTCTGTAGTTCTTTAGAAATGATATCACAGAGTTAAGGTCTAGCTCGCCTGAGCCTGCAATAATTTAAACCTTAACTAGATACTTCTCACTCCATCACTGTTTTTAAAGAAATTTTAACTTTTCAATAAATAAGAAACCTGAAGGACCAAAAGGCCTGAGAGATTCAAAGACAAAGGAGAAACTCAGCATACGAAGATGGCAGGATCAAGCCCTGGAGACTGCTTCAAACAGAATCGTTGACAGGACATTCTGTATTTCATTTCCATGGATTCCTCCTTGTAGGAAAACACTATTCTTTTGCTATAGAAGGCTGATGCTTTCTAGAATCTGATTCTTGATATGTAGGGCTTGACTCTGGGGATTGTAACCAGTATTGTCATCAAATGAGGGCATGGAAAATGAGTTGGATTTCTTGCTTCTCCTCCAGTTAAGTTTAATAGTTTATATTTATATTTATATCCAACCCATCAGGCTATCCTTTGGGGAAAATGAAGTGAACCCCTAGAATAGCATTGCAAGTCCCAATTTTGTCAAGCCTCATTTCTCCATTCTAAGAAGAAAAAATATTTAAAATAAAAACCCACACCTCTTATACATGGTTATTGGACATGAAAGGGTACATCTGTTACTTGGCATCCCAGGAATAGGGGCCTTTCTAACAACAGCAGTTGAGGAGTTGGGTGCATGGCAGAGTACCAAGGGATGCAGCATCCTTCACCCGATGCTAGCTGTAAGTGGAACTCACGTGAAGTGTGCGTGTGTGTGTTGGGGGTGGGATCTGTTCTTCTCTAGCAGCAAACTGCACACCATAGGTATAAAATTTCACTCATTCCTGGTAGTACTTCCTAATGATGCAGGATGGTAATTAGGTGTGAGGTGTTCTGAAACCATGTTACATAAATTGTATAATTTAGACTTCACAATGGTTCTGTAAGAGTGGAATGCTTATCACTTATGCTTTCATTCCCCACAAATAAGAAAACTGGTATCTCTAAATTATTGAATAGCACTGGAGTGATGGAGCTCTGATGTTTCTCAAGCATTTTGTGCCAAGTATGAAGAAAGGTCTTCTCAATCTAGTCAAAGTCATAGCCCATTTCATCCACTGCCAGCTCACAATGTCTTACTGTTGGAAAATGAGATGGGAGCTTCTACAATTGAATATGAAGGAAAAGCAACCTCTTTCTCAACTCCGCTCAAAGTATCTTCCCAGGTTTGTATTGACAATATGGTGCATTGCAATACTGTGTTTTCTTCTATCAGCAATTAAATTCTCATTATGGTTTTTAAAATTATATGCAGTGCCTGGCGGTGGTGATGCACATCTTTAATTCCAACACTCAGGAGGCAAAGGCAGGCGGATCTCTGAAGTTTGAGATGGTCTACGAGAGTTAGTTCCAGGACAGGCTCCAAAGCTACAGAGAAACCCTGTCTTGAAAAAAGCCAAAAAAAAAAAAAAGAAAGAAAGAAATTACATGGAGAGCAACATAGGCTCTGATCCTAGGTCTCAAGAGACTGAGGCAGGAGGATTGTGAGAGTGATGTCACTCTGGGCCATATAATCAGTAGTGTCAAGGAGGGAAAGGAAAGGAAGAAGAAAGGAGAAGGAAAGGGAAGGGGAAGAAGGAAGAGAGAAGAAAACTTAAGAGTGGTGAAATTTGCCAACTTTTGACAGCTGGTACATGTTGAATTTCAGCGGGAGAATGTGTCCAGATATCCTCTAAGGCACTAGGAGGGTATGGTGCAGGAGAGCTAAGAAAGGGATTTTCTTTCTGCACTGACCTTGCAGAAGCTGACTCTTGTCTCCCAGATCCACTCTGTTCAGTGTGTACAGCACATCTGTGAACTGTTGAGCCACCAAGCAAAACAGACAGTATTGCTTAGGTGTGAAAAAGTAACCAGCCTCTTATCTCTTGAAATGCACAATAAATGTGTGTTACCTTTAAAGGCCATTACTGTTAACTTAGCTACCTTCTGAAGACTTTTCCCACAGGTGAAAGGGAATAATGATCGACAAATGCGAATCTGTGGCCGCACACAGAAAGGCACCCAGAGAGGAAGCTGAAACAGATCAAGAGGGACTTTGTTCGAACCTGCTGAGTAAGAACTCAAGAAGCACCCTGCTATCTCCTTCTGAAGCTCTCTTCTTTCCAGTGGTGAGTAAAAAGAACAAAAAAATCTAAAAGAGACTAATATTAAAATTGTCTTGTTTTCCGGCCATCTGTGTAGGAGCCTTCAGATGAACACTGATTTGAATGAAAGAGAATGAATAGAATCAATAGCAGGATATCTCACAGTCTCATTTCATGTCTGTTCATGTGGGTATATGTGCATGTGTGAGCACATGTATATGGAGGCCAGAGGTGCACCTCGGAGTCATCCTCAGGAGTCATCCATCTTTTCATCTAATTACAATTTTTTCTTTGTTCTTGACAATTTCATGCAAGAACACAATGAAATATGATCATATCCACATCGTAATTCTCTCCTCCAGCTTCCCATATCATCTCCAAGATGCCCCCCTTTCCATTACATCTTTATTTTTCTTCCTGTTTTTAATAACCTACTGGCTCAGCTACTTTGCTATTGCTGTGGGGGGGCACCATGACCAAAGTAAATTATTTTAAAAAGCAATTAACTGAGCTTATGTTTTTAGAAAGCTGGAGTGTCAGGTGGAAGAGCAAAGGCTTGGTTGTGGTGGGAACCACTGCAAAATCACATCTTAGTCCACAGGAGGAATCAGAAAGAGACATGGGAATCAGTAGCAGTTTATTGAACTTCAAAGCCTGTCTCTATCACATACCTTCTTTTAAAAAGCCATCTCTTTTAATCCTTCCCAAACAGTTCTGCCAAATGAGACCATGTATTCAAACATATGAATCTATGGGGACCATTTGCATTAGAGTCATGACACTCTCTAAGTTCTATTAGGGAGGTCCATATATGTACTGGAGTATGAGAAACTTACCAGTGGGGATACCTCCAAAACAGAATGATTCTCCTTCCTTCAGCAGCTATCAAATATCAGTAGGTCTTCATTAATTGCTGGGAACATGATGTATTTATCTAAATTATATTATTAATAAAAACTTGGGAGTCATAAACTGGGAGAAAAGCCTGATAAATCCAAAGAATGATGGAGGAATGAACAAATAACTCTATTTTTCCCAGATCCATGTTTCCCAGATCAAAAAGGTTGAGAATCTCTAAATCCCTCCCTATTACTTCCTGTACACCTCTCTATCCTGCTCCCTGGGTCCTCCAACTTCTCTATTGTTAATTCTGGTCAGCTAAATGTTTACTCCACCCTCTGATTCAAGGTTTAACTTTATTGACAGTCTTGGAGTGACAGTGTGAACAAATATTTCACAACAAACCATCAAGAACATGAGATCACTTCATCCCTCCACGATGGAATGTCTGCTTGCTTGATCTTGTACAGGTAATGAAAATGTTAAGGGGTTATGAGTGTAGTAGAACAGAAGAGAGCACCACAGAGTGCTCTTCCCCATCCCCCAGCTCTTACATTATTTTTGCTTCCTCTTCTACAGTGTTCCCTGAGCCTTGATAGGTGTGTGGAGGTTGATAAAGACATTCTACTTGAAGCTGAGCAATCACCTCCTCTTTCCAGCACTTTGATTGATCATGCATCTCTGCATTGACTGATGCCCACTACAAAAAGAAGCTCCTATGACTGAGCTTCTCTGGCAAAGGTTGAGAGCAGCCCAGATCTATGGATAGTTGTTGTTATTGTTGTTTTTGAGGCAGGGTCTCTCTATATAGTCATGGATGTCTTGCTGTCTTAGAACTTACAGGTCTGGATCGCCTTAACTCAAAGTTTCTTCAGCTTCTGTCTCCCAAGTGCTCGGGTGAAAGGCATGTGCCACCATGCCTAGCCCTATGGGCGCTTTACTCACTTTTCTGTTGTTGAGATAAAACACCTTGACTTAAAGCAAATTATGAAAGAAAGAATTTATCATGGCTTATGGCTATAGAGGGGGGTGACCCACAATTGTGGGTGATATATGGACGCAGAGATTCAGAGTAGGAAACTGTGAGAGATCACTGTTATGCCCAGATCACAGAGTCCCCCCAAAACCAACTAGGAGACAAAGTCCTGTATGTTAAAAGCATATTATTATTATTATTCAAGTTCGCAAACTCAGACTCTCTGTGTATCCAACATATTGGTGTGATTGGAAAGCCACGAGCTCAGTTGGGGTGTGGTTTTTATAATAGCAGAGGGTGAAGTGAGGGATTTTTAAGGTTCAGGACCCATGATTGGATGACATTTGCCTAGGGGTGTCCTGGTGGAAAGCGATAGGTATGTGCTGGCAGGTGATCCTATCTACAATGGTTGGAAACATTAGGAATTTCCTTTGGATGGTCTGTTTCTGGGTGGTACCTGGGTGGTCTCAGGTTGTGGTCTTTCTTCAAAGCAGGTATTGCCTTAGGGTAAAGTACTGAGACCCAGACCTCTATGATGTCATAGTTGGGTCCTACAATCACATCTTCAGTTGTAAGCATGAAGCAGAGAAAGTGAACAGGAAGTGAGGCAATGTTATAAATTCTCAGAGCTCACCCCTAGTATCATGCTTCTGCCAGGAAGGCCAACATCTTAAAGCATCCATAAACAACTTCAGACAGCATCACGGACTGGGAACCGAGTGTTCAACTACATGAGCTTGTAGGGGACATTTCTCATTCAAGCTACCACAAGGAACACAGCATAAATAGTTAGAAGACATTTAACAACATGATTGTTTAGGAAAATAGTGATACCAATTTCTATAACAGTAGCTGCCTCTCTAGCTGTGGGTTCTTGATCAAGATTAAAGTACAAGAAATTGATTCTCTTCTGAAAACAATATTTAATAAATATTTATTAATTAATAATAAAGCAATATTTTTAAGCAGGCCTTAAATCCAAGCAGAAAGTGGTTAGTTACCACATTACAGTTCTGCCATTCTTGCACCAGTGGGTACATCATGCTTGTCAGGTTAGTGTTGCAGCATTGGAAGTCCAGTGTTAATGTAAGACCACTTTGATATCTTTTCTCTCCCAGCATCCCACATAGCACCTTCTGGTACCATGAGAGTTAGCCATCAGGGAGGAAGTTTCCTGATTAATTTGAAATTGATTTATCTGTATCAAAGACATAAAAGGTTTGGTATCCTCAGCAATAGGGTCTTATCCTGTAATATGGCAGGTAACTAAGGACACCTAGTTTTTGACAATATTTATTTTTGTGTAGGGTAGACTTGCTGATCAGTGATCTCTAGGCATCTATATATCACATTTATATATCACTACCTCCCCAGTGCTGGGATTACAAGTGTGGGATACCACACTCAATTCTTTACAGGTGGTTTTGCAGGCACTTTACCAACTCGGCTATCTTGCCAGCCTTTGCTTTTTTACTTTTCTTCTTTCTTTCATAAATATATAATAAATGTGAGAATATAGCCTCTCCATGATCAATATTGACATGATCATTAGACCAAAATTACCCGTTAGACTTGTAACATTCCCTTGTTGACTTGGATCTTAGTGTATTATTTAGCAAGTGTCCAGATGAATCAGTTAATCTTTAGGGCTAGTTGTTCCAGACTCATTTGCTCCTGCTAATTTGTTTTTGTCTAATCCCCCATGCCCATTGGGTTGAGTTGCCAGCTGTGTACAGTGCAATCTAGTACGTGAAGGGCAAAATAAACACACATTTATT
This sequence comes from Bramus lutescens, assembly GCA_001685075.1. Lineage (NCBI taxonomy): Eukaryota > Metazoa > Chordata > Mammalia > Rodentia > Cricetidae > Bramus > Bramus lutescens. The sequence continues at coordinate 278,785 of LOEQ01000273.1, forward strand.
TTAAACCATCTCCATAAAGAATAGGCACATTCCATTGTAGGGGGGAAGGGTTGTTTGTTCATCCTGGCCGCCCAGCCATGAAATAACCACTCAGAAAACCATATTATTTGCAATACTGTTTGTTCAATAGCTTAAGCGTATTTTTATTTATTAACTAATAAAAGCAACACATAGACAGGAGGACCTCCCACATTCCACAATTGGTTGGATGGAAGAAGTCAGTGGTAAAGTATAATCTTCTTCCACCTCTGGGATTCACAGATATGTGTGAGGAACTGAATAGACCAACGGCTCTGAGGAAAAGCATCGGCAAAAAGAAGAAAGCATATTAACCCAACAATAGAAATGTCCCTCCCCTCCACTATGCCTTCAGTGCACTGAGGTTGTGCCTGAGTGTACTCCATTTTAACCGCTAAGGGTTGCTCTGGTGAAAGCTTCACTTGAGCCCCTGACATCCATATATCCCCAAAGTCTGGAATGTTCTGGAGGAAGCTTCACCCGAGCCCGTGGTATCCATCTGTCTCTAAGCCCTGCTGCCTCTCAGATACCTCACCAAACAATGACCTTTCTCCCAGAGATGCTCAAGACCACTCCCACAGCATATTTAAACTGCCCCCTGAAAACAAACATGTGGTTTTCTGGTCTCTTTCCCTTCTCTGTTATGAGCAGATCACCGAGTCCCCTGAAAAACCAACTAGGAGACTGAGTCCTATATATAAAAGTAAAGAGCCTTTATTCTTATTTAAGTTTGAACTTGGACTCTCTATGTGTCCAATGCATTGGCACAATCAGAGAGTCCCGAGATCACTTGGTGTGGGGTTTTATAATAGCAGAGTTGGGGAGAGGGATTTCTAAGGTTCAGGACCTCTGACTGACTGACATTTGTCTAGAGGTGTCCTGGTGAAAAGATTTGGGGATGTGCTGGCAGGTGATCCTATCTATAACGGTTGGAACATTAGAAATTTCCTTTGGATGGTGTGTTCCTAGGTGTTGCCTGAGTGGTCTTGGTTTGCGGTCTTTCTTGGAACCAGGTATTACCTTAGGGTAAGCTACTAAGACTCAGGCCTCTATTGAGTTTATCAAGGCTGGGTCCTACAGTTTCCTCTCTGGGGAGCTGGAAAATCATCCAGGAGCGTTGTTTCTATTAAACCTGGACCTTCTCTAATTCAGTTTGATTTCGTCTGATTTGTATTGCTGCATTGGCGGAGAGGTTTATCCTGGTACAGAGAGTTTTCGACTCTTGGGAGGAAAGATGTGTATTCTTCAGAGCAATGGAGATCCCTTTTGCTGAGAAACACTTACTATAACAATGGCTTCACACATGCAGTAAAAACTGACATGTTGGGGAAGTGGGTGGTAGCAGCTGATGTACAAGTCAGAGATAGATACACAAGAAATAACTGCAGAGAAGATACAGGGGTTTCTGAACACAGATATGGACAAAGCTATCCGGAGTTCTCTGAAGGAAGAGTGTAGAGGGTTGGGGAATGCAAGATGAGAGGGTCAGCGCCTTAGGGTTTCTATTGCTGTGAAGAGACACCATGACCATGGCAACTCTTATAAAGAAAAACATTTTATTGGTGCTGGCTTACAGTTCAGAGGTTTAGTCTATTATCATCATGGTGGGAAACATGGTGGCACACAAGAAGACCTGGTGCTGGAGAGCTAACTGTGAATTCTACATTGGGATCCTAAGGCATGAAACTTCTGAAACACAGGAAGAAACGGTGAGACATTGGGGTTAGCTTGAATATCTGAAACTTCAAAACCCACCCCCACAGTGATACATATCCTCCAACAAAGTCACATCAACACTATCAAGACCATACCTCCTAACAGTGCCACTCCTATGGGCCTATTTTTATTCAAACCACAACAGTCAGCATCACATACCTGGAGCAGGTGGAAAAGCCATCTACTGGGGTGTACCCAGGCTAATGCATTGGCAAGTATAGCTGAGGAACATCTTGGTGCCCCAGTCAAATGTAAGAAAAATTCCATCTCCTCTGTAGACTTCTCTTGAGAGTTCCAGGAACAATTCTATGATTCCCTGTCATTCTGCAAGGGGTTAGGCATTATCAGTACTGTGGATATAGGATCTCACAATCACAGGAATCTGACATAGGACTCATTAACTATTGAGCTTGGGTGGACATTGAGAGAACAGCTGTGTATAAATATACACACATAAAGAATCATGTATGACATTTTGTGTACAATACAAATGACTTCACCTAATATGAGCTTCAGCTAAAACAAAGGCTAATATTTTCTCTACAACCTGAACACAGATATTTGAGAAAAAATTCATATGTATGCATAAATATAAAATAGAACCATTTTCTTCTGCAAATATATCATGCACATGAGGAAAGCAAACACATGTATTTATTAAATAGAAAATGACAGAGGTATTTTTCCATCTGAAGGCATTCATAGAGTGATTCTCACAGCCAATATTAAATACCAATGTTGAAATGGAGAATTGTGCTTTTGGCACTCCCACACCAACACTCTAGGTGACATGGCTTTAGGTCCTTCTGTCAAATAGCTCTCACCATATGGTGCTAGCAAAATAGAGTTATTTCCATTTCAATGACAAGGACACAAAACCTGACAAGCACATTCACGGTATAACTGGCCGACAGTTCCTTGGCTTGAGTCCTATCTGAGGCAGAATCATGAACTCCTGTATTTGTTTCTAGTTACAGGCTTGAAGACCCAAGGGATGCTAATTGCTCCCAGAGGGCTACTCCCTGGCTACACTGTTGTTCTGTATAGTAAAAGTTTGGGAGCCTCCTCTACCACCTAGGCTTGTCTCCCATTTGTGATTGGGTAGTGTCTTGAGAAAAGCTGGGAAGTTGAACCCTAGTGTTGCCTGCCCCTGTGGTGATATAACCACCTCATTAAATCTAAGCTCGAAGGGCATTTTATTATGAGGAGTCAGATCCAAAGATTTACCTGCCCATTTCTCACCTGCTTTCCCGCTGCTTATGACTTTGTATTCACTAATGGCCTTTCTCCATGTTATATAATCCTGTCATGGGTATAAAAATATCACCCCTCGGCTGCTCACGTGGCCTAAATCATTCAGCTGTTAGCACTGACAGAGCAGCTCTATGAACCACACTGGAGGCAGGAGGACAGCTGTCCCCTCTCCACTCATTGTCACTGAGCTAAGAAATGCTGAGATTTTAATAAGACCATAAAGTAGAGTGACATGGTCTGGCATGAAGGTAGCTGTCATTAGCATTCAGAATGCCCAGGATAATAAATTAGAGCAATTGAGCAGAAATGGGCAATTTGATAATTCAACATTTTTCAACACCAGCCTAAGCAGCTGGGCCCAGAGCCCTGCTGCTGACTTCTCCCCATGTGTGTCTAGTCTAGCTCGCACAGCACAGGTGGAATAGCAGCGATCGCTTTCTCCCACTTGGGCTCTTGGGATGAGAGGCTCAGACGGTTTCATCCATGACTGGTGAGTGTGAACTGATGGTCTGGAGGAGGAAGTCTTCAAATGTCTTTTTATTAGAAAGTTTGCCTAGCTGGCTCTCTTTTACCCTAACTGTAGCATGCTTATTGCCAATACCGGGTCGGAGCTCTAGGAAGGGAAACCTCACATGAATGGCAACCTACACTGTGGGTTTTGGCTGTCCATTCGGTTTTTGGTGAAACCTGGAACAGCCTGAGACTAAACTTCAATTCATTTACTCTGGCTAAGGGTACAATTTTCCCAGACTGTTGTCAAATTTTATTTTATATACATGCACATCCATACATATGTAAAAATGGGCTAGATAGGAAGGCTAAGCATTCATGGAATTTTGTGTATCACAAAGGATCATTTGAACTACTATGGAATTTTTAATGACTATTGTATTTTGAGCTTCCTGCTTCTTTTTATTGTTGTCCCAGGGGAAACTTAAAATTCAAAGTAATTCCAGAATTCAGTCACTCCCTGGTCTCCCCCACTAATACACATCTGAACACAGTGATACCCTATAGAAAGTTTCGCCCACAACATTAGAGCACACATGCTTTCCAGTCACTCTGAAAAATTTGCCGAGATAGAATGTGTCCTGAGCTGAAAACCACACATGACCTCATCACCTCATGCCTGGTGACCGCTTTCACTTGCTCCGCCTTCTCTGCTGTCCGTTATACTTCTTTACCATATCCCCTGGACAAAACTAAGGTATTATGCCACAGGCCAGTAAAGGAATAGTAATGAATATTTAAATCTTTACGGGCAAACGGGCTGCTGTCACAACGATGTAGCTTTAGCATTATAGTGTGACAGCAGTTGATGATGGGAAAATGAATGAGTATGGGTGTGTTTTAGTGAAATTGTTCTACAGACACAAACTGTAAGCCAGGTGCCTACATGGCAAGGATTTTCCTTTCATTTCACAGTGGTTCAGTCACCAGGGAGCATTAGCAAAACATGAATGGGAGTGAGCGAAAGCTGGGGTATGTGTTCCCATATAGCTCCCAGGTTCTCTTGCTGGTCTGTCAAAGGTTTCATCCCTGAACAGATCCACTCCATCAAGCATTTGCTGCTTCTGGAGCCCTCTGGCTACCTTCTCCTGAATCCTTTGAGGCTTAAACGTAGATTGAAAATTTTGAAATTTAAGCCCTGGCAATGCTGAAGCATACATGGGCAGCCTATATACCACGGTTCTGTTGAACTTATCCATATTGGGTTTCATGGTCTAAATTGATGGACAGTGAATGTCCAGATCTTTTTCTCAAGAGGGTACAAGATCTCATTATGGACAGTTGTGAGCCACCGTGTGGTTGATGGGAATTGCACTCAGGACCTTTGGAAGAGCAGGCAGTGTTCTTTACCATCGAGCCATCTCTCCAGCCTAACAAATAATAAAATCTTTTTCTGCTTAAATATCCAAAGACGATAGATTTCTGTATCTTCTTGGTTCCCTGTGATATACTTGAATTAGAACATCTTGTACCAACCAGACATTTCTCATACCACATTAACACAGAAGCTAGAACTATTGTGCTATAGCTGGTGACTGCATATTACTGCTTCCAGCAGCAGAGCCTGGCCTTTTCTCCTATAACCAATGGTCAAATTTTAACAGTGGCTTATAGGAATTCACCAATGGCTTTATTGGGGACATTACTTTTCAATTTCTTTTTCTGCACTCACCCCACACCTTCTGCTGGAACACATCAGCCATGGTCCCACCTCAGAGTCTGGGCACTAGCAGGAAACAGTCCATCCTCCAGTCCCCAAATCCAGAGAGCTCAGAATGCTTCTCCTCCTCCTCCTCCTTCTCCTCCTTCCAACATTCACCTTCTCTGTTTGCCTTTGCTCACAAGTGAGTGAGTCATCTTTGAGTGTCCAATTTTGCTTAAGCACTTCCTTCTTCTTCATTCCTGAGTCCCACTCCCCCCAACCCCGGCTCAATTCTATTTTATAAAGATAAAAGTATGGTGTATTTTATGCAAAATGCATGGGGTCGGAAGGCTTTTGGATTGCAGGTGAGGACTATGTGAATGTGTATGCTAAGGAGCCTTGGGGGATGGGCCCTGAATCCAAATATGAAATTTATTTAGTTTTCTCATATGTACAGTTTTGCCCAGATCACAGAGTCCCCCAACTCCAAACCAACTAGGAGACCAGACCATGTACTGTATGTAAAAGTAAAGAGCCTTTGTTCAAGACTAAGCTTGGACACTCTGTCTGGCATAGCAGTTGAGAGAAGAAAGCAATTGGGGTAGGTTTTATTTTTAATCATAGTAGAGGTTGGGGTGAGGGGAATTTCCAGGGTTCAGGACCCTGATTGGCTGACATTTGTCTAGTGATCTTGGCAAAAGGAGAATAGGTGAGCCCTGGGCTCAGGGACATCTGGTGACCTCACCTAATCTTATCTAATGTTCAGAAGGTCAGATACTTCCCCTTGACCCTCCCTGGCTGGTGTCAGCTTATAGATTTTTCTGGTATCTGGGCTGCCTGCCTTGGCAGCTGAGCAGCCTGGGCCCCATTATGTGTGACCAGGTTGTCTTGGGCTCCACATATACAGCCTGAAGTAATTCTATCCAGTGTCTTCAACGTACCTGCACTTTTATCATAATGTATAGGGTAAGTTCTATTTGTGGCTTGGAATTTTCCACTGATTCTTCAACAGTTCTGGGCTTGGGATCCATCAACCCCTGGATAGGAGATGCTCAACCTATTTTTACTCTAGTCTAACCTGCCTGTTTATGGATCATTGTCTCCTCTACTACAGTTAAGCTCCTTGATGAAAGGGAGGGTTGACACTCATGTGCTGTGGCATATCCTCAGCCTCTGACACCTGTCCCTATAGAAGAGGTCCCCACACATCCGTATTAAAAGAACATTAGTAATTTGGGAAAGGCACTTCAGACTTGAGAAGTTGAACTGGAATACAGGTTCTAGGCCCATTTTCTCCATCCTTTCTTCCTCATCTCCCTCCCATTTTCTTTCTGATAGCCCTTAAAATGAATGTTTTCATGGTAGCTTAAGAAATATTATTGAAATGTGAAATTGAAAAATAAATCTCCCTAGTGTTCTAAAGTGATTTTGGCATCCAATGACCCTTTCTGACCATTGTCCACATACAGATAAGATCTTAATTTATAAACACGAGATGAGAACTATTTTTGAACCTTATATTGCTTATTGTTTCTTCACGGTAGAAATGGCTTACTAAAAATAAATGAACAGTGAATAACATTTCAAAAATGCAATACAAAAATTCATATGTTTGTCAAAACTATTATCATCAACATTTTGAAAATCAACCTTTTTATTTAAATTTCTTATCTGTCTGCCTAAGCATATCTCTTTTTTTCTTTCTTTGTTTTTTTTTTTTCTTTTTGAGACAGTTCCTCTGCAGCTTTGGAGCCTATCTTGGAACTCACTCTGTAGACCAGGCTGGCCTCAAACTCACAGAGATGCCTGTCTCTGCCTCCCGAGTGCTGAGATTAAAGATGTGTGCCACCACTGTCTGGCCTAAACATATCTTCTATTGAACACTATGTTTCTATCTCCTGATAAATTCTGTTCCTATCATTGAAATACCTAAAACTAAATAAAAATGCAGTGTCTCTAGCCAGGATATTAACCCATTATACCTATTTAATTATAACTTTCTTCAACCTGCATTTTCTTTCAAAGCTGATGTGTAATGATAAGTTTTAAGCAAAAATAAAAGTGTTCTAAACATTGAATGTTCATTTCCTTTATTTTGTCAAAAAACTCTTTGATATTTACTAGTATGTAATTTAATATATATCTTATGTTTATAACTCATGAAAACCCAAAACAAGTTTATAAATTAAATATGAAACACTGCAAAATCAGTAAAACTGAAAACAACACCATTAATTTAAATAATATGATACACAACACTATTTTGAGTGATTGTAATATGTAATGTTTGGTTTAATGATTAAACAATGCAGCCAGCCTCAAGTCTGGATCTGTATTTAATCTTTTTCAATATTTTGACTCCAGTAATAGTAATACAGAAAATATTAATTTTTAATAATGTTTTTAAATCAGTATTAATAACTTTAAGGCCATGTCAACCAGTTCCAGCTAATTGGACCACAACACTTAATCAAAACTGCTACCAATCAATTCCTGATTGCAAGTTTTAATGAACTTTCATGCCGTAAAGTTGTCTTAATTAATTAAAGATTTCAGTAATCTTAGCATTTGCTACAGCATCCACATCTATTTACAAACAAATCTTGCTGGAATTAGTTACCACTTTGGTTCTGTTCTGTTACTGCTATCATACCAGGTCCAGAGAATAACTCAGCCAAGCACCAAATGGCAATATGTCTGTGGCTACAACAGCCTGTGTGGCTTTCATTGTATGAGGTAATAGGTCATTGGAGGACTCCAGTTTTGAAACCCCACCTACTTCTTAAAATAAGGAACTACTTTTTGAGGTAATTTGTGAAATCATTTGGTTACCACATGGATTGACTGTACTTATACATACTAGACTTTTGTTTTCTTTTTAAAACAATCTTATTTTACATACCCATCCGGGTTCCCTCTCCCCTTTTCTCATCTTCTCCCATACTACCCCAATCTACTCCTCAGAGAGGGTAAGGCCTCCCAGGGTGAGTCAACAAAGTCTGTCACATCACTTGAAGCAGGGCCAAGGTCCTCCCTGCTGTGTCTAGGCTGAGCAAGGTATCTCTTCATAGGGACTGGGCTCCAAAAAGCCAGTTCATGCCCTAGGGAAACTCTCAGGAAACCACAAGGGTGACCCCAGCTAAGAATCTAAGCAATAATGGAGATGGTGCCTAAATGGCCCTTCCCCTATAATCAGATTGATGACTACCTTAATTGTCATCATAGAACCTTCATCCAGCAACTGATGGAAGCAGATGCAGAAATTCACAGCTAAGCACTGGGCCAAGCTACAGAGTCCAGTTGAAGAGAGGAAGGATGGAGTATAGGGGAAAAGGGGGTCCAGATTATGAGAGGTAACCCAGAGAAACAGCTGACTCCAGCTAGTGTGAGCTCACTGACCCCAGACTGATAGCTGGGGAACCATCATTAGACCAAACTAGACCCTCTGAATGTGGGTGACAGTTATGTTGCGTACCTGGACTTTTAAAGCTACACTATTACCATGAAGTCAAATTTGGACAAAAGAGGGACAAAATGATGGTGACAGTGCCTCTGTTTTTCATGGAACTTTGAATTAGGTCACAACAATTGTCTTATTTTCCTAGCTATCTCTCTTGCTCCAGGGATGGGAATCCTGCCTTCTGATCAGAAGCTCAAATAAAATAAGTTTTAGGATCCAGTAGGTACTGGCCTCATGCAATAACTATATTGTTGAAAGGAGGCTGCTAGTTAGTTCCCGGCTGCTTAGTCCCAAAATAATCACACAAAAACTGTATTAATTAAATCACTGCTTGGCCCATTAGCTCTAGCTTCTTATTGGCTCACTATTACATATTAACTTAACCTATCCCCATTAATCTGTGTATCACCACGAGTTAGTGGCCTACCAGCAGAGTTTCAGCATGTCTGTTTCCAGTGGTGGCTCCATGGCATCTCTTTGACTCGTCCTTCTTTCTCCCAGCATTTAGTTAATTTTCCCTGACTAGCTCTGTTCCCCTATAGCTCTGCTATAGGCCCAAAGAAGTTACTTTATTAACCAATGATATTCATAGCATATAGAGGGGAATCCCACATCACTATATAATTTTGCGGCTGGGTAAACTTGAGCATTTCATTTAACCTCTCTGCTAATGTCTGGAGTGCAAACACCTTCCCAGCGTCTCCCTGTTAAATGCATATCCCCTAGTGTGGATCTATTTGGAGATGATGGAACCCGTAGGAGATGAAGCATAATGCAAAGCCTTCTTGTGACTTAGAACATGCCCTCGAAGAGGGTTATGTGGCTCCATTCCTTTCCTCTCCATCCCATCTTTCCTTCTCTACTGCAGGAGATCAGCTTTCCTATGCCACATGCTGCCTCACAACAGACCCAGATAACCATGCCAGTTATGAGCTGGGGCCTCCAAAACTTCCAGCTAAAGTACTTTGTCTCTTGGTAAGTTGATTATCTTGGATATTTTATATACTGACAGAAATCTAACACACTTTTTGAAAACCTCATTTTCCCTTATTTAAAAACAAAAACAAAAACAAAACCCCAAATGACTATTATCCTCATTGTTTACATGAGGAGAGCAGCATCATAGAGCTGTGGGGAGGACATAATGAACTGCTCCATGCCAAGCGCCTGGCCTTATCTGCTTGGTACCCAACTTGCATGCCATTATAGACTGCACAGCTGGTGGCGTCTCTAGTGCCAGAGCAAAACCCTCTATGGCATCAACAGTTCATTTACCGAGTCCCTAAATCACTCCACAGAGTAGTTGATTACAGACGTAATTGCCAGCTGGATATTAAGCCCCAATTTCATAAGCACAACATTATGAAACTTTCCAACAATCGAGAGGATAATCTGTTTGCATATGACCAGTCTCTAATCTAATAGGAGCGTTTTTCTTTACTAAGGTTAAGAACAAAAGTTAGTCCAGAGATAGGTGACCAGCTAAACAAACGTTTGAATAAGTTGCAACAGTAATTTCAGGAGGAGAGTTTGGGGCAGAGAAGGAGAGATGGCCATTTCAACAAGTTTGGGGGCATTTAAGTGTTCCAACACATGCCGTGAATGGCTTTCCATGTCTGAGAGCTGGATAACTTAGAAGTGGGTTTGACTAGGATAGCTCCCTTCTACAGAGTAGCTTTTAATTCATTCAGTGGACATTTATTTAGACCTGTGGGTTTTGTATATTTCCCAGCACTTGAAACTGCCTGGATGAGAGGAAGCTCAATACTTTGGAAGGACAGACATGGGCACATGAACTCAACACTCAAGCTGCATACTGATGTCTGTTGAATGCAGTAGGTATCATCTGTGCGTTTATAGTAAATCTTCATAGGTAAAATCAGATTTCATTCATTGGTTTGTCCATACAGCTTCCCGAAGCACACTGCACTGCCTTACCTTCTCATTCCTCTGGCCTTGTCCTTAGAGTGAAAAGCTAGATGCATAATGGTGGTGTATTGGTTTGAATAGGTAAGGCCCCCGTTAAGACACAGGTGTTGGAATGCTTGGCCAGCTGGGAGTGGCACTATTAGGAGGTGTGGCCTTGTTGAAGTAGGTGAGGCTTATTGGAGGAAGTGTGTCACTGTGGAGACAGGCTTTGAGCTCTTGCATGCTCAAGTTAGGCCTAGGGACATAGTCTATTTCTCCTGCCTGTGGATCCAGACGTAGAACTCTCAGCTCCTTCTCCAGGACCACGTCTGCCTGCATGCTGCCATGCTTCTCTCCATGAAGATAATGTATAAATTTCTGAAACTGCAAGCCAGCCTTAATGAGATATTTTCCGTTATAAGTGCTGCCATGGTCACAGTGTCTCTTCACAACAATGGAAACCCTAACTAAGACAGGTGACGTGCAGGGCAGTGTTCAGTATGAGTTCCATGTAGATGAGCACCCATGGTGCCCAAAACGTGCACATTGCCCAGGACCCAACACTGTGCTAGGGAGGAATCTACACGCCTTCCAGCACAACAAGCCAAACGTTTGCTTTTGTTTTAGAGTGCTCACTTCCATAGTGAAGGCAGGAGGAGAGGAGCTGGCTAAAACTGCAGAATTAAAAAAAATGAGGGAGATTGAGGAAACTAAATATAAATGACCAAGGCAGAGTGAAGAACTATCATTCACTTTATTATCCATGTTCCAAAGGCGCCTACAAGTTTGGCACCAACCAACAACACTGTGTTCTAAGCCGGGGATTAGCTCCACTGCTAAGCAAAGACAATCCTCCCTCCCACCCTCAACACCCAGTCCAGGTTACCCACAGTCATTATTTCTATGAGCTTTTCTTCCACGAGGCCACTTGGCTACTGCCCAGTTTCTCTTTGCAAGCGTTTCCTCCAAGTACTCTGGTGTGGGATGTCCTTCTGTATATGCGTTGCTTTTATTGGTTAATGAATAAATCTGTTTCGGCCAGTGGCTTAGCAGAGTAGAGAAAGCCGGGAATTCCAAGCAGACAAAGGAGGAAAGAAGGCAGCGTCAGGGAGAAGCCACGGACATAACTGCCAGCATGAGACAGACGCATTGGAATCTTGCCGGCAAGGTACAGCCAGGTGTTATACACAGATTAATAGAAATGGGCTAATTTAAGATATAAGAGTTAGGCAGAAATACGCTTAGGCTATTGGCCAAGCAGTATTGCAATTAATACAGATTTCTGTGTGATTATTTTGGGAGTCTGGGCAGCTGGGAACCGGAGCAAGCAGCCTCCCCTACAGTCACCTGTGCGACTCTCTCTGCCTTTTCATTCCCAGCGCTGGGCTCCGTAGAGCTGTGGCACTCTATACCTTTCTGTTCAACAGCTGGCAGCTACAAATTAACTTTTTGACTTCATTAGGCTAATCTGCTGAATTATTCCTAATTTGGAGCACCTGCAATCCTCCCTCCCGCGCCCCTCTCTCCTGGAGCCACCTCCTCTCATCAATCAAAAGCTGAGTGGCAGGGAAGCAGCATATGGAGCCACAGGCAGGGCCTGGTCAGGACTCTGGGTTTGCTTTCCCATCCCTCTGAATCACCTGTCTCAGACTGCTTCAGACAACACGTGGCTTCCCCACAGGCAGGGCTGCTGTGAATCCGAGATGCCAAGGGCGTTTACAAGGGTGACGATGAGCAGGGGCCAATCATGTCTTTGCCCTTGGACACGGGCAAGTTCCACCCTCGTGAGTCTGATGCAGAGTCACACTCGGGTACTGCCACCCGTGACCTCCTTCCGCGTTTCCTGGATGCAGGAAGTGGGAGAAGATTTCCTTTTCTTCTGCTTAGAAACCAGGAGCAGATGCTTCCCCCTTCCTCACACAATCAGTAAGAAATAAAGAGAGAAAGTTGCAGCTGCCTTCTCTGAACCCCACCTGCATCTACTGATGGGGGTTCCTGGCCTGCTCTGCTCTAGCTGGAGTCCTTGAAGTCTCCAAAGGGTCTCACACAAATCTGTAAAGTGGCAGAAACATCTTGATGCTCTCCTTCCAGGCACAGGTGCCAATGTTTCTGCTGGAGCACTTTTCCCAGAGGGCAGACCAGCCTGGACACAGCCCTTAAGATGATTCTCAGTCTCGGAGGCGCTACTCCATACAGTTTTAGTTGGGGAAGCTCTTCTCACTAGCTAGCTCTCTCGGAACCTTCCCGACCCAGATGCTTGGCTGTGAGAATGAGGCTGTAGAGCCTGAAGAACGATGTCCTATAAGAAAGAAGCCCAAACACCCCCCAACCAAAAGGAGCAATAGTTTCTTAGAGCCAAAGGTGGAGCACACAAAGTGAATGCAGATACAGGAACCTTAAGCGAATATTGCTTGCTTTTTGTTCCCACTGGGTATCATCTTTCATACGCTATTATTTCCATGGTTTACAGTCCAAGCAGCCATAGTACTCATTTCCCATGGACAAGCCATGTTTATATTTCTTGTCAAGCATAAGTTTGAAGAGGGTCTTTTTCCAATCTCAAAATTATTCCCATTAGGGGACAGGAGATATGGCTCAGTGCTTAAGAGGGCGAACTGTTGTTCCAGAGGCTGGGGTTCAGATCCCTGCACCCAAGTGTGATACTCATTACTCCCTGTAACTCCAATTCCAAGGGAATCTATAGCATCTTCTGGCTTCTGAGGGCCCCTATGGGCACATACAGGCACACACACGCACATGCATACATGTACACACTCACTAATTAATTAAATCTTTAAAAGCAGATTCCCATTAGGACTCTAAGGTCTGCCTATGTGGTATTTAGTCCCAAATCACCATTTATATCTCATCTGCCAGTCTCCAGATGAGAGGTAAATTTGGGGGCTTGCTTTTTGAGAATTTATAGTAACTTCATAATTGGGAAGAGTATTGTGGTTTAAATAGGAATGGCCCCCATAGACCCATGTGCTACTTGGCCCATAGTGAATGGCCTTGTTAGAGTATTTGCGGCTTTGTTGGAGGAAGTGATTCACTGCGGAGTTGTGCTTTGAGATTTCCTATGCTCAAACGAGGCCTAGTGTCACAGTCTCCTGCTACTGCCTACAGATCAAAATATAGAACTCTCAGCTCCTTGTCTAACACCATTTCTACTTGGATACCACCATGCTTCTCACCATGAAGTTAATGAACTAAACCTCTGAAACTGTAAGCCAGCCTCAATGAAATGTTTTCCTTTATAAGAGTTGGTCAAGGTGTCTCTTTACAGCAATAGAAACCCTAACTAAGACAAACATCGATTTTGATCTTATTTTTCTTTGCTGCTTTCCCCACCCTCACTAGTGGTAAAATAGACAGAGAAGAATTCTGTTGGAAACAGGGGAGTTAGGGGCTTACAGGCTTGGATCTCAACCCTCCAGGTGAGAACTATTCTAGCCTTGGTCCTGTCGATTGTGTTTCTCCTTCCCATGATCTTTTTCTGGGAATAAAAAAATGAAGCTGTGGCACTTGTCTTGAAGGCCATTATACAAGCTAAGCTAAAACCGATATGGAGCCTGGCCTGGTGACAAGGAGCAGTAGCTAGAACCAGCGACTCCAGCCACCCTAGTACATGTAGCCTCTGTGGAACCCCTGGCTGTTGATGGAGTCCCTTTGGAGGTGCAGAGAAAAAAAAGGCACAAATTTGTGTCAGATTTCTTGCTGAACCTCTCTTCTAATGCAAAATTAGTAAGGTCAAGCTCCTTCCCGACCGCCCTCCCCCGCAGGGTCTTGCTGAAATTGCAGTGTCTTTCCTTTGATGTTAAAAGTGATTACTGCATTAGAAACTTTATAAGTAATAACGCATATATGGAGATGGGTTAAGGAACAGTCATTTCCGGGATGTTTTGTAGTGCCATTTAGGGAAGTGTTTCTGCACATGGTGAACAGTACTTGATATTTTACTCTAAGCATATTTCTTTTCTGGTGAACTTAGAACAGAAAGTTTGGGGGTCAAACCATCAAGAACCTCTAGGAGTACACTGTGGGCTATAGATATGAGTTGAGGCACTTGGAGCCAGTTCAGTTATTAGTGGCAACAAGAACTTGCTTATAGCCTCAGTGCAAGAATCACAGTGCCTACTCTGTAAGGCTGACATGATGAATTGCTCATTAAAAATCCACCTTATGTTCTCTGATAACTGGTTCCCAATTTTTGAAGCACAAAAAGACTTTATCTCAATGAAACTACTTTATCTCATGCGAAAGTAGTTGGTAGCCATATTACAATCAGGGATCACAGAATGAGGAGGAGAGCCAGAGTGATAAAGTTGTTGCCCATGATACTGTTGAACTAATGAACAGTCCAGGGGTATTCATCCCTGGTCCACTTAACAGAGACAAAATCTGTATATATCATCTAGTCTCGTGTGTGTATGTGTGTGTGTGTGTGTGTGTGTGTGTACATCTGTATGTGGGTGCTTGTGTGTGATCATGGATGTGCATGTGTGTGGAGGTTAGAACCAGCAGCTAGACACAGTGCTGTAGATGCTACTGAAATAAAAATAAACATTGTTGTTATTAAACAGGCGCTGTTCATCTCATTTTATTTTACTTTATTTATTTATTTATTTATTTATTTTTGAGATAAAGTCTCTCATAGGCCTGAAACTCACCAAGCTGGCTAGGCTGATTGGCCAGAGGACTTCGGGGGCTTGACTATCTTTGTCTCCTCAGCTCTAGGATTGCAAGGATGTGCCAACATGAATGGGTTTGTTTGTTTTAGGATAGGTTATGGGGATCAAACAGATCCTCAGGCCTGCAAGACAAATACTCTATCACCTGAGCTATTGTCTAAGCTCTTGTTTCCTTCTTAGAGAAACGGATTCCAAATCCTCTCTTTCTCTCTCTTTTCCTTTTCTTTTGTATTGTTTTAATTTTTTTTAAGCAAATCTCCTAGATGGTCCTCAAATTCATGACCCTCCTATATCAGGTGACATCCAGAGCATTGGGATTATGTGTGGCTACAACACTGATCCCAACTATTAATTTATAATTTTTTTGCTACTATTCCCTTTCAACTGTCTCTGATCACTGTATTTTAGTTGAATAGATATTGGCTGAGGATAGGATGCCTCTCTTTCCACTGATTTACAGAGATAAGCGTGGGCATTAGGAATGGAAATACATTGCTCTCAGAAAGAATGACTTTCCCTCAGTGGATGCAGGAAAGCCTGCTGTGATGAAACCTTGGGATGAGCTGTTCCAAACATTTTTTAATTTGCATCTCCAGAATCTGTTGGCATGCCTTTTGTCTCTAGACCACATAGCATGCATATAAAAATTAAAAATTCAAATAATAAAAATAAGATTTGGGCAACCACACTGGGCATCCCTATTAGCAGTGGTTCCATTTTTATGTGTCAAGATTAATATTTCACACACAGCAGCTCATTATAAAAAGTAACCTTGGAACAACTATGTCAGGTGGAGATATTTTTTTAAGATGTTCTGGAAATTATGCAGCCATAAAGAGCATCCCCACTAATTGTCTTGGCACTCATGTTATGCTAACCGGTTTGTCACCAAGTTGGGGGTAGCAGAGGAAAGAACCCCCTCACTGCTGTCTCATGCATTACTTTACTCTATTTCTCTCTCAAACTCATTTATTCAGTGTTCATATTTATACAGAAGAGGGTAATGAGTTAGCCAAAGGTTACAGGAGGTGCGGAGGGCTTTTGGATGATGAGAGCATTGGTAGCTTGCGAGGCTAGCCTCAGGCTGTCTGAAATTGAAATTTGGGGCTAAATTAATAAGTCAACTTGAGCACATGCAGCTTTGCTAAGACTTCTCTAGGCTTGAAACTGTGTAGCTTGACATAAAAGAACCTTTAGATACAATTTTTTAAAAAGGTCAAGCATGGTTGGGATGGAGGAAGTAAACAGAAAGAGGACCATTGTAGGTGAGGCGCCATTATTAAAACTCTCCCTGAAATGGCTTTTACATTTTGCTTTGTAGGATGTGTGTCCCTCTGTGTAACCTGGGAGGTCACTAATTATTGTAGGAAGTATCAAACAAGAGCTGGAGAGACAGCTCAGTTGTTAAGAACACTGGTTGCTCTTGAAGGGGATTTGAGATCAATTCCCAGCACACACATGGTGGATCACAACCATCTGTAACTCTAGCTCCAGGGAAGTCAACATCTTCTGAATTCCATGGGCACCTGGTGTACATACATATTCAAATAAAATAAAAATTAAATTTTTAAAAAATATCAAATATGATTCTTCTATAAAATACTTTAAAACTTGTATTTAGGACAAATAATTAAAATCTCTTTATCTTCTTCAACTTGTAAGACTTTTATGTAAATGTTTTAATCCTCTCCACCCAGTAACCCTTGTTTTCACTAAGGTCCCCTGTTCTATTTAGGAATTTGATGGCCTGGAGCCTTTTCTCCTTGGAGTGATGACTCTTTTCCCCTTCCTTCTCCGTTTCTGGTGTACCATTTCTTCTCAGACTATCCAGTTAAGTAAGATTGTGAAGTTGGACCCAAGCCAATGGGGAAAAGGCACAGTCAGCACTTGAATTAGAATAAAAACCAAATGGAGTTCCTTTCTTTGTGAGCTCATTCTTTGGAGTACACCCTTTTGGTCACAAGAAAAGTTTGACTTGTCCAAATACTCCAGTTGGAGTGCTGGTCTCTTTCTTTGCAATCCTGAGCTGATTTCTAATACGATCCTGTACACAATCCTCCCTGAAGCAGATGGTTTATTTGCTCCCCCTGCCATTCCTCCAGAGCAACTGTCAACTTAGGCCAAGGACAACTTGGGAACAAAATGCTAATTGGGACTGCGGATGTTTTTCCTTTATTTGCATTTTAGGAAAAAGGACATTACAATAATTTCACAAAGTCTGCTTAAAGAAGTAGTGGGGTACTGCTTTGTGTATTCAGGATAGATATGCCCAAGGGAGTACACCAAGAATAAAAGCATAGTTAGAGAATGGCAGCAAATAAGAGACACCTAAGAAGGATCACAGATTGGCCCCATAGACGTTAGACATTACCCTACTGTTACTGTTAACTAGAGGCTGATTAATATGAGAACACAAAACACAGTCCCGCCATCATTCAAGCCAGGTTCCCATCCAATAGTAAACGCTGGGGTGAATGCATTTCACAGTCAATGAGAAGAAAAATTGACACCAAATTGAGGAGGATTAATGATCACTAACATTCTTTGACCTGGATAGTATGGAAGGCTGCACTGGAGGTACAAGTAATGATCTCGTAATATTCACAATTTAAAATAAACACTGGGCCAATCAAATGATTCCTTTGTACAAATGCAAAGAGACAGGACCTAGGAGCTGCTTTGAGTGCCAGAGGACAGCAGTACGCCAGACTGCAGCAGTACGCGAGCTAGTGAGCAAGGCCTGGTCTTGTGCATATTCTGCAGAGGATTTCTCTCCCAGCTGTGCTCCTGGGACCCGTGTCAGAAAGTGACTGAATGAAATGTTCTCTCCCTTCTGTCTCAGCCATCTGTGTTACAGGGCTCACAGATCCTAGATGATGGACCGCTGATAAGGGTCAGTCTGTCCATTCTTAATGCAGATGCTCTATTGCTTCTGTAAGATATGTATATTCTAGGATTTTCTTTCTTATAAGAATTTGTGCTCTCATCAGTAGAGAAACATCATAATGACTAAGTGCCTTTTCCTCTTCCCAGCACAACTGAAATGAATAAAGGTATTCATTCATAAGGGAAAAAAAGAGTCCCTTCCGTTTAAGTTTTTCTCAGGAATTATCTATCTTATTTTTTTGCCCTGCATCTCCAACGTGGCAGCCGGATGCCAAGGAGCAGACATGCTGAGACTTTATGACCAATGCTGACTACATTTTGGCCTCAGTTTTCACTTCTGACATAATTTCCTATGGCTCAAACCCAAAGTCGAAAGGAACTCTCTTTTTCTTTCCACAAATGCTCCTTGCTCTTCAACATCTGGCAGCAATCTCTTTCTTGAACTTCCTTCCTTTCTTTATTCAGGGAAATTTATCCAGCCTCCAATTTCACAGAGACATAAAATTATAAGTATAGTTCCATCTTACCATTACCAAAATACCGCCCTATACTTAGGTCTTTCTTTTCTGCATTCTTTGAGGGTGATTATTGTTTGTGTTCTCCAGTATCCTCCCCATCCTGCCTTATAAGATATGGGAGATCCTTCTCTTTCAGGTTTCTGCTATCACCATGGCAGAAAGTTCACCCCACCATTCTTACCTATCATAGATATAGGACCTTACAATGGTTGGGAAATAACCATTGTACAGATAGCTCTGTAGTTTTTTTCCTCTCCATGAATAAAATTGTTAACATTCAGGGAGTTGCTTTGTTTATCTAATTACTAACAATCTCGTATCCACCACAATGTCTGACTCATAGTAGGAAGTAGCCAATACATTTCTGTAGAGCATTTCGTAAGCAAACGAGCATATAGAAAATCTTTCTTCAGACAGTTGCTCTGCCTCTCCTATTGTAAGAGTTCTCTTGCCATCACCTCTATTTCTTATCCAAATCCCATATACCATCTACTGATGTTTAAATGTATGGACTTATGGACTTTCAAGCATATAGGAATGTCTGATGAATCCAAATAAATACAGTTCTCCTCAGAACCCTCATTATTAGAGCCCTTGGTAACCTACTTCATCAACTCAAGTCCTGGACTCTCCCCTAGTAAAATATTGAGTTGACTACTGAGGACAGGCTGTATCAGGATGCCATTCTGTCCTCCAAAAGAGGGTGCTTACTTTTTTAGCTTACAGATTATTCTTTTGTTCTGTCTCACAAGAACTGGTTATTAATTATTTTCTTATCAAGGTCTTGGAATAACAAATAAATAAATAAATAAATAAATAAAATAAATAAAAACTGTTATCTTATATTAGAGATCTAGCTCAGGGTGAATCACTTATCTAGTTTGAGATCACAGCAACAAACTGAAATTAAAGAAGACTTAGTTTCTGTCTATCCAACTTAAAATAAGCAATGGAGACAAATCAGCAGATGGCCATGTCAATATGTCATCTGAGAAACATCGATGCCTAACAGGAGGCACCTTATCTGTGTCCGGAATGGCTCTCCAGAGGAAAGAATACATGACTTCTAGAAGATGGGCAAAAATTAGACTGGGCTGAGGAAGACCAGAAGAAGCCATTGAACATCGCCAACCGTGAGTCAAAGCTTGATCTATGCAAGAAGGGTAGAATCTTCAGGCGAATGAGTTGGTTAAGGAGAAGCTGCAGAAAGATTCTCAGGGGAATTACTTAAACATGAATCAGCACCACCGAAGAGGGGCCCCATGTGTGTTTCAGGAAACCCTTCCCTGCTACAAAGCTGAGCAGGCAAATAAATGGTTAACTACATACATTAGCACTTATTTGAAATGCATTTATACATGGAAGAAAAATAAGGACTTCCATGAGGGAATGTGGAAGTTGAGCTTGCTTCATTGTGGCTTTGTGCTTGGTTCCATATATTTTGTGAGTTGCATTTACCTTGAGGTAATATGTATTGTGCATTTTGTCTGGTCTTTTTTTTTTTCTCTGTAAGACTTTAATAGTCTTCTCAGGTTGTTTAGAATTAATGAGGCAAATATCCTCAATCAAGAAGCAATTTAAGAACATGCTGCTAATTTCAATGAGTTCTGTAAATGAACTAATTTAATTCCAGTTGACCTTTTTATTTGGGGAGAATGATTTGTGGCAGCGTTTTCCTGATTTGTGCCTACAAGGCTTGGCAATCTGATTGGGCATTTTGAGCCCAAGGGTAGGCATTAATCATGGTACAAAGATGGAGCATAGCTAAGAGGGACTTAGAATATTCACTCCAACCAGCAAGCGGAGGCTATCGTTTAGCAGGAAACCCTCAATCAGGTTTAGTAAAACCAAAAGCCACAGAATTAAGTGCAGTCTGCTTGTTTAATGACAGAGACCATCCAGAGAGATGCTGAATGGTGTGATATTTTGACGACGTCCCAGCAATTTTGTCACCCTAGTTTTATTTTTTTAACCTTTTTATGACTGAAATGTAATAAAAATAGTTTTAACTTGCTAGCTTAAAGGAATGTTTCAACTTCCTGAATAAAGTTCAATAACACTTTAATGGCACCATTACAACCCTGTCACTTCTTTGCTTTATCACTTCAGTGAGGGAGAAGCCAGGATTTCTGCACTGTGTCTTTAAATCAATCGGGAGAAATGGATCTTTTACAGGTGGCTTTCCATTGGAGGGTTTGCCTCAACCCGCAAGCGACATGTCTATAAGCAATGAGAATTTGCTGCAGTGCCATCATACCAATGAAAGGATGGGATACTTCTGCCCCCAGAGCTGGTTCCCTGTGATGGGAAAACCATGTGTTAAGCATGATTTACACGCTTGAATCAGGACTGAATCAGCAGCCTCCAAGTGCCTGGCGAACTCAGTCTTCTCTGAAGCAGAGGGAAAAAGAAGGAACTGGTACCACCAGGAAGGAGGAGAATTTTATTTAAGAGAGACAAAACAAACAAATAAAACCCCAAATTAGCCATGAAGGAAATTATTAATAAAATGATTTCTTTAAAAGTGAAAATACCTATTCATAAAAAGATATTTTCTAAACAGAAAAAAAGTAGACAAGTCAGAGGGAATGACAAAATAGTGTTACACATGCGGGCACCGGAGGACTTCTGTCCAAAGTGTTTAACAGACCTTCTCCCAGCCCAGAGACAGTGGTCAAAGGGCTGGAATGGGCGCATGGGGAAAGAGGAATGTCAGTGGTCAAGGAGCATCTGAAACACATATTTCAGCAAGCATCAGATAGCCATTTAACCACATGATACTCGGCATAGCTGTGTAACAGGTAGAACGTGAGCTGCAACAATGCCTCCCTACTCAGCCAGAATCAAAGACTGAGTTGCCCTGACACTGTGGGTCAGAAAAACGTGTGCAACTGGCCAGAAAGTGATCTGATCTTACCTTTACCCCAAAACGCAGAAGATACAGAAACTTGGTTATCCACATTTCCTCTGCGGAGTGGAAAGTCGGGCACTTGGTTCTTCATTGCTGTGCTTTAAACATTTCCAGAGAGGGCACACTTGTTGTTTTGATTAGAAAAGAGAATCTGGAGAAGCCATGGGGTGATAGACAGCTCAGAAGCAAATCAAAGCTCTTCATTTTCATTTTACTTTGCAGCCCTGGTGATGTTGTGCACGCCATGCAGGGCTCTCCCACTGAGCCACAAGTACAGATGTAAAGGAGAACGGAGAACAAAAGGATGGAAGGAAGTGTGTCTGGAAGAAGGTACTGCTAAGTTTTTAAAACTATTTCTAAAAAATAGTGAGGTAGAAATTGAGATGAGGGCCGGGCAGCGGTGGTGCACACCTTTAATCCCAGCACTTGGGAGGCAGAGGCAGGCGGATCTCTGTGTGACAGACTCCAAAGCTATAGAGAAACCCTGTCTCAAAAACCAAAATAAATAAATAAATAAAAATTAAAAAAAAAGAAATTGTCTCTCTCTTTGGTTTTTGGAGACAAACTCAGAGACCTCCTGCCTCAGTCTGCCGAGTGCTGGAATCAAAGGTGTGGCCCATTATACCTGGCTTGATTAATCTATTTTTAAAGTGAAATTCATCATCCAAACTGTTGTCACTGACAGAACGCCATTAGGGACATTGTTTTTAACTGTATACTACAACGGAGCAAGCATCTGGAATACCTAGTCTAACACGACCCCCATCAACGAGGAACACGCATCTCGTGGGTTCTGCGAGGCTGGATCTTTGTTCAGCTGCAGCATAATTGGTAACTTTGCAAGGGAAATTCACCCAGTCTCTTTGTCTTAATGTGCTTTGATTATTTGTGCTGTTTTGAGTGACAGCTACACAAACAGCTATTACATACACTTTCCACCTCGAGTGAACTATTACAAGTGAATACACCCCAGAGGATGTGACTAGTAAACAGCAGAAGAAAGTGAGAGCACTAAAGAAATAAAATCTCTAAGAAGTTGAGCTGGAGATGTGGCTCAGTGGTAAAGCACTGATCCAGCATGCACAAGGTCCCCGGTTCTTTGCCCAACACTGACAAAAAAAAAAAAAAGCCAGAAAGTATATGGGTCATTTGAATATTTTGAGACCTGAGTAATCTCTATTGCCTCAAATGCTTCTGTGTCTTTTTATTGTCCTATATTAATCATGAACTTAATGCCTACCTCCTCGACCTTCATGACTCATGCTAAAAGAGTGACATCTAGTTTTCTGTTTCCTATGGAAATTATGATTATCAGTGTTATAACAGTATCCTCCTGTGCTCATATGCTGCGCTGTTCAAAGTGCTTAAGCAGGCAGTCCGCTTCTCTGTACCTTTAACGTTGGCTGACATGCTTATCTAAAAATGCATGGAATCCACCCACATGCAGTATGTTTTCCAACATTCTGAGTATTTGTCACTCTTCTTTAATGTGGCAAGGAAAAGATTAAAAAAAAAAACTTCAGGGGAATGCTTGGCTCAGGAAGGCCATCTGGTGTTAGTGGAGAGTGTCTACAGCTGTGTGGATGTTTAGGCAGTTTGCTGGGTCGTGAGCAGGGGCCAGTCTCCATTTGGTGAGCTGTTGGGCTCAGAAAAGCTGCATGTCAGCTGATACGTTCTGATACTGTTTGTATGTGATGGTGTAATCTTGAGGTGGCTTCCACTTGACTTGAGGATGTCTTTGAACTGCTGTGGGACCACGATAATGGATGATAATTTAAGATTAAGATTTTGTATTTCTGTAATACTGTAAGCAGCTCCATCTTGGAAGATGCTGGTGTGCTGTAATTTTCCTACTGGATCTTCTTGGTCATGTTGCCTCTGATGCTCCACTTCGCAGAGTGCGGAAACAAGACCTCGGAAATTCTTACCAAGTTCATCTCTATTCTTGTCTACGGTACACTTCCATTTTCAGATTCATGGATTCATAATTATGTCATTTGGGACATAGGCCCCTTTTAATTGGGG
>LOEQ01000273.1:339358-353807 GCA_001685075.1 Bramus lutescens
TACCTACCCAAGAGCATGGGAGATCTTTCCATTTTCTGGTGTCCTCTTCAATTTTTTTCTTCAAAGATTTTAATTTCTCATCATACAGGTCTTCCACTTGTTTGGTTAAAGCTACTCTGAGATATTTTATGCTATTTGTAGCTATTGTGAAGGGTGATGCTTCTTTGATTTCTTTCTCAGCCCATTTATCATCTGGTAAAGGAGGGCTACTGATTTTTCTGAGTTAATCTTATATCCTGCTACATAACTGGAAGTGTTTATGAGTTGTAGAAGTTCCTTGGTAGAATTTTTGGGGTCGCTTATATAAACTATCATATCATCAGCAAATAGTGAGAGTTTGACTTCTTCTTTTCCAATTTTTATACCTTTGATCTCCTTTTGTTGTCTTATTGCTCTAGCTAGGACCTCAAGAACTATATTGAATTGATATGGGGAGAGTGGACAACCTTGTTTTGTTCCTGATTTCAGTGGGATTACTTTGGGTTTCTCTCCATTTAGTTTGATTTAGTTAGATGTTCCTGGCCTGGATCCACTCCCGCAAAGGTCAGGAGTTTCTTTTTATTTTTAATTGTGTGTATATGTCTGTGGGTTTGTGCATGTGAGTACAGTACTAATGGAGTCTAAAGAATGTTGAATCCTCTGGAGTTATAAGTAGTTGTCCGCTGCCCAGTGTGATGGCAACCAAACTTTCACCCTCTGCAATAGCAGTCAGTAAGAGTCCTTAACCATGGAACCGTCTCCCTGGACCATGTTTTTAAACTTTTGAGAAATTGTGTTTGAGGATTTCTATTACTATTATAAAACACCATGGGGAGGCAAAAATTTCAGCTTCCAGTTCCTTATCACAGTCCACCAAAGAATAAAACCAGGGCACGACTCAAACAAAGCAGAAACCTGGAGGCAGAAGCTGAGGCAAGGCCATCGAGGGGGCTGCTTACAAGATTGCTCTAATGGTTTTCTCAGTCTGCTTTCTTATAGCACCCATGACCACCAGTCCTATGTGGAATGCCCACAGTAAGGGCCCTCCCACATCAATCACCAATCAAGAAAATGTATCACAGGTTTGTACATAAAACAATCTGGTGGGTGCATTTTCTTAATTGAGGTTCCCTCTTTTTAATTGAAAGATTTCCTCTTCTAGCTTGGGTCAAGTTGATATATCATGAACCAGAACAAGGCTTCATGTGGGTTTCCATAGTGACTGTACCAGTTTGCATTCCTATGAGCAACGAATGCATAAGGGTCTCTTTTCCTGTATCCGCAGCACCATTAGTCACCACTGTTTTTTCTTGATGACAGCCCTTCTGACTGGGATGAAATAGACTCTCAAAATAACTTTTATTTGCATTTCCCAGATGCTTAACGATATTGAACACTTTAAAAATATTTATTGGCCATTGTGTTTCTTATTTTGGAGCCTGATTGTTCAGTTCATTGGCTTATATGTTGATCAGCAGTTTTGTGGGGTTTGGTGTTTAATTTTTGCAATTCTTTATGCATTCTAGATAGCAACCCCCCATCTGAATAGCATCGTTTTTTTCCTATGCAGTGGGATGTCTGTTTACTCTTGTGATAACCTTCTTGGTCCGACAGAAGGTTCTTAATACCATACAGTCTCACATTGATGTAACATCTTGTACTATTGGAGGATATCTCAGAGCCTTATTTCCCATGTTATAACTTGGAGTGTTGTCCTGATGTTTTATTGTAACAGTCTCAGTTTTAAATATGGTAATTAATCCGTTTTAAATTGATCTGTGCACATTGTGGGAAATACGGATCAAATCTCATCCCCCTGAAGGTGAAAATCCAGTTTGAGAATACCATTAGTTGAAAAGGCTGTCTTAAACTTCAGTATATGCTTTGAACTGCTTTTCCAATATTAAGTATTCATATCTATGTAGGATTATATCAGAGGCCCACTGTTACATCAGTCTGCGTGTTTGTTTGTGTGTTTGTACTGTGATTTCTTTGTCATTATGCTTCTGAAGTTATCACTTGAGTTGCTGCCCTGCTTAGAATTGCTTTGACAATTACTCATTCTTAGTGTTTCCATGTAAATTTGGGGATTTTAATTTTAAGTTTTGAAAAGAATGACATTGAAATTTGATGGTGTGACTTTGAATCTATGGACTACATCAGGTGATACAGACGTATTTACAACATTAATCCTCCCAATCCATGAGCATGAAAGACAGAATTCCTTTGTCTAGTATCTCCTTCACTAATTTTTTTTTAGTATCCTGAAATTTTTATTGTGTAGAATTTTAACTTCTTGGTAAAGTTTATTCCTAGGTACTTTATATTTTTAAGCTGTGGTGAAAGGTATACATTTCCCAATTTCTCTCTCAGCAAGTTCATTATTGGTATATAGAAAAGTCACTGATTTTTTTATGTTGATTTCATATCCACAGCTTTGTTGGAAGTTTTCTGGTGGAGCCCATAATGTCTTTTAAGTATAAGATGATGTGTTACGTGAATAAGGGGTCATTTGACTTATTCCATTTATATGTCTTTCATATATTTCTTTTTCCTATGGTTTTAGCTTCAGGCAGTGTACTGAGTAATAATGGAAAGAGTGGGTGTGTTTGTTTCATTCCAGATTTTAGAGGATGTTTTGTTTCATCCCACTTAGAGCAATGTTGATTACAAACTTTTTCATTTACAGGCTTTTTATTTATTGATTTTTATTAAGCTCTACATTTTTCTCTGCTCCCCTCCCTCATGTACAGGCTTTTAAATTTTGAGTTAGATTCTATCAATTCCTAATTGCTTTAGGTCTTTTATCATGAAGGCATGTTGAATTCCATCAAAATCCTCAGAATCAACATTTTTAGGCTAAATAATATTACACAGTGTCTCATTTGGAGACAGCATTTTTGATTCACTTATTATTGCTTATTGAGGTAGTTAAAACTTCATCTAATGAGTTAAATACACTTATTATTTGTTACATCTAAAATTCTGCTTAGGTATTTTCTAAAGAGAAAGGAAATATTACCCAAAAGAAATTTTAGTATATGAACATTTATTGCAGTTTTTTTACAATATAAATTAAAAGAAACCAAATATTTATTAGAAATAAAACTAGCAAGCAAGACATGGCATTTCCTTACAATTCAGAACCACTCAACAATTAAAAAGAAACCCAATGTAGATATAGGCTTCATGAACGAGTTTCAAAATTACAAAATACACACAAAGTGATATGTAGTATACAATTCTAGTTACAGATATTCCTATATAATACAAAGTACTTTGTTTATTTTTATGCTTCTATGTGTTCATTATTATCATTATTAGAGTATATGTGTGTGTATAATACATGTGTGTGTGTCCCAGCGTACATGTGGAAGTGAGAGGACCAACTTTCAGAAATTAATTGTCTCCTTCTGCCATGGCTTCCGGGATCAAACTGAGGTCACCAAGCTTGTTTGTTCAGCAAGCTCTTTGACCCACAGAGACATCTTGCACCCCAGTAAGTACTTTAAAGTGATAGCAGTTGCTTATTGACAGAGAAAGGTGGAGGATGGATTCCAAAAGTCATGAAAAGGCTTAGGGGTGATGGAATTATTTTGCTTTTTGATTTTTCTGATGGTGCCACAGGTAGAAACATAAATCAAATCTAAGTAAGTTATGTACTTTAAATATGCATTATTCAAAGTCTGTAAGTGACATCTCAATAATTCAAATTCTCTACAATTTTGTATAAAACTATATGTTGATATGAGACTTAACTGAGTTCATAAATCTATTTGTACAATACTGTTTCCTGTAATGTTTTCCTAGAGGGCATATTGCTGAGAAAAACAACAACAACAACAACAACAACAACAACAACAACAACAACATGAACTTTAAGGCTCTGGGCACATCTTGTAAAATTGCTTTTCCATAGATCTTAATATTTCTGGTCTCGCTGAAGTGAATGTATGCTTATTTTCTAAAACTGGGAACTACTTTTACTTATGCATTATTTCACAACTGGAGAGGTTATGCTCACTTTGTAACCCAAACCGTTCCTTTCTGGATAGACCAGTCGGTGGAGAAAAATCAACACATCCTTAAACTCGACAGTGTCTGGTTCTAGAAATTATTGCCTATAGAATCAAAGACAAGAGAAATGACTTATGCCCAGGACTGCCAAGTGCAGTGCCACTGCCTGAAAGCCAGGAAAGCAAACCTTTTTTTGTAGCGTTCTAAATTGTTATCTGACTGCATCTACAGATGGAGCAGGAACTGGAGCCCCTTTCCACAGCACAGGAAGCCAGCCGTAAAGACCTGGACAGGATTTGCTTTACAGCTGGGCACACAATTGAGGCTGAAAATCAGAATTTGGGCCAAGAGTTCAGCAGATTCCCCTGGTTCATAAAGTTCTGCCTGCTCTTCTTATTGTCCACCTCACTAACCACTATGTGGTGAACCCTGGTTATCAGGGCTTTTTATCATCTAGTTTTTTTTTTCACACGTGAGATTTGTTAGAAGCTATACATTATGTCACTTCAAAGAAAAGGGCAGAGGGGAAACTGGTGTCGGGTATGTGACAGTACAGGCTATTTCATTTCTAAGGCTCCAATGAGGCAATGCATGTAAAATGTTGCCACAATGCCCAGTGGAGTAGTAGGTAAATACTAGCTCCTCAGCTGAAAACAAAAAGTGAACACAGTCAAGACTGTCTCCCCAAACAGATGGTCAGCATCCCTTGTATTGTGTAATCTATAGTTGAGAGGAATGTACACCACACAGGAAAACTTAGCTAACCACAGCTAAGTTTTAAAATGAATTCTGTCACTTGCAATAGCTGCATTGAAGTTTTCCCCTTCAGATGATGAAAGAAGCAGATGGATGTTCTGTAATAAAGAAGAGTGAGTGAGGGGTATACATAACCAAAGCATGTATAGTCATGTATAGGAAGGTCACAGTGAAGCACAGTGCTAAGTACAATTAATATTACTGAATGATAAAGAGTACACATAAAGAACATAAGCTCTGAAAACGTCAGGTGAGATACCAGGATGCCAGCTCTTTCTTGTACGTGCTAAAAGGACCAGAGCTGGGAAGGAGATATCTACTGTATAATGGCTGCTGCTGCCTCCCTTGGCAGGGGTTTACAACAGGCTGGAAAGTAGCCAGGCAATTTTATTTAAGGAGGAAATGTTGCTAGATAAAATGTTTTCCTAGAGCAGTAATGACTTCTAATAATGGGGATGTTTCAAGAAAACCAGGACACCCCCAAAACTTATTTTCTTATTCTGGGTTACAAGGTTTATGTTGATGACTACTGAACTTAGAACTCCCATCTTTCTGTTATCAACATGCTTATGTGGGCTGCCAAGCCTGAAAGAAAACCAGATAGTCTTGCGTCCTTAGGGGCAGAGAACATACCAACCTGCTCTCCCCAACCCTTCTAATAGCTTGGGAAATCTTCGAAGTTACCTTGTATTTTTGGAAAGTAGAAATCTTAAAAAAAAAAGTCCTGGGAAACTATCCAAGTTTTACAATCATCTCCTCTTTTCATGGTCCTCCTGCTGTGATTTCAACTTGCAGCAAAGGACAATGGATACTTATTTTTAGATATTTAACACACCATGAGATTGGTAATTAAGCAAGGCAATGTCTCTGCGTATCGTTTGTTTTTATAGAATAAACCCACAGTGTTGGTATAAGGCTCCTCTTCCTCTCAGAGCAAGCCCCTACTCTTCCCTGCAGGTCACGTCCAGAGGTCATGGTCATCTGTCATGTTTAGGGTCTTTCCCCCTCATATACCCAACTCCAACTGACAGAAGAAAAGAGAAAGGCACAGAAAGTCCGAGCCAGCTGCATGGCTGAGGGGCATTGGCAGCAGTAGATCATTGTTTTCCTTTCTTGGAATAAAAAGCAAAAAGATGCAGCAAAGCATGAAAGGCTGAGAAACTCACAGTGGAAAAAGGATAATGGTGGGTAAGCTGTTTTGATAGAAGGTGAAAGAAAAATCAGAAAAGGTCATTGGTTATCACATTTGGGAACACAATAGCAGGTGGAGCTTTTGAGCGCTCTTATTCTAAACAAGCTTATAGGAGAAAGGATGCTTATTCTGGGAGTAATAAGCAGCAAGTTCATTCTTTGTTTCCATCCCGCTGGAAGGAAAATCTTTTGAAACTCCATTTTCATTTTCTCATGAAGGATGGGTGGCAGAATTTCCACGGGTCTTTGTGCTCTCCTCCAGAAGTAGCTGCAAGGTCCACTTCAGAGGATGCCCTGACGTTAACACATTGTGAGTGTCTGATCCCTGACTTGGGGAAATGATGAAAAAATTAATGGATGCAGATGTGCTCTGCTTGCCATGGACAGATGCTCACTTCACACATCATTTGGAATTCTCTGGAGTGATGGCCTAGGCGACGGTGATACAGCAACTAGATGAGAAGAGAAACTGGGGGAAAGTAGGAAACTAGAGAAAGGGTGAAGGGGGAGAGGAGAGAGGGTGTGGGGAGCACATGACTGAAGCATGTGATAGTCTTGGAATTGTCTCCGTGAAAAGAGAAGGGAGGAAATGGAATGATCCCTCTGATATCATCAGTATACATTGTGCACATGTAGTGAATTATCACTGCCTTCCAGACATATTTAACGTTGTAGGCACTAATTAAAAAGAGGAAGGCTTGAGGGAAAACTTTGCATGTCATAGTACCTGTATATTATACATGCTCAATAGATGTTGGATTCTTTTCAAAGAACATAAACATTCAAACAGAGACTATGACATAATGCTTAGGATTAAGTAAAATAGTCAACTGAGAAATGCAAGGCCCAAATTTTCTTCTCTGTGACAAAGAAAGCCAAGGAAAGGGGAAAACTTGAGTCTAAATTATAAGCAACATTTCATGCCCAGTGCAAAGCTACATATCATTTTGATGGTTTTAACTTTATAATTTAATGCATTATAATTTATACTTCTTAGTGGTATGTTTGGTGTAAAAAACCCTGAAATATATGTACATTATAATAAACAAAAACACAATGTGAAAAAATGCAAAATCAGCTAGAGACTCAGGGATCAACAAATGCACTAAATAGTAGTTTATTCTGGACCATGGCAACACTTCCATCAGCTGGTACCAGTGTGGTTGCCCCCACATTGGGCAGAGATGGAATCAGTGTGGGTGGATGTCACACTCACACTGTCTGGCAAGATCAAGGCCCACACACGGTTTCAGAGAAGGATGAATCACCCTACATGTCTGATTGTTTCGAGGACAGGTGAAAGCTACGTATTTAATTTGGTGATCCCTGGCTATTTTCAGTTCTTACCTGTCGTGTGAATAGGACAACCCAGCTAGCCTGTACTTCTGACACAATGCCTCCTGGAGGTGCTCAGAGTGGGCTGTTACTATGTCACCAATAATAAACTTGAAGTAGCCAAGTGTTGTTTTTTATTTAAAGAATGATTAATTTATGATAAAATTTCCAAGCAGGAAAAAAGTCTTTTATGAGACTATTTTACCTGATTTACTTAAGATCAAAAAAATTAAAATAGAAAGGTATGTCATATAATACTTGGAGAATATTTACCACATGCCAAGAAAGGCAATGAGGAAATTAGTAGGGATACATATTGGACTTGTAATATAAGACACAAAGTAGTATTTAAAATAAGTTACATATTATTATCCAAAATGATATTTACATTTCAAATGTACCTACTTGAGATCTTTATGGATGGACTTATAAATTGGCTTGGTCTTTGATCATGAAGTACATATCAGAATTCATGTAGCTATATATGCTTGTGCTAAAAAGAAACTTGGAACACCATGTAAATATTTCAGAAAGACCAAGGTCTTGAGTTTTAGCTCCAACACTCAGAGTATATGTGCACTGACACACATGAGAGAGAGAGAGAGACAGGGAGACAGAGAAAGAGATAGATAGACACACACAGAGAATGAGAGACAGAGAAAGAGATAGACAAACAGTGAGACAGAAAGAGACACACACACAGAGTTAATAGACAGAACAATAATTCTAATAGCATTTCAGGAGAAACTATATAGTTTGTAACAAGCACAGAGGGCTTAATGGAAAAGGAATAGAGAATAGAGATGTAAGTTCAGCCATGCTGCCTTTCGGTTGTTGGAGAACCAGTTTCCAAGGCAATTAGAGGTCAGTTAATATTGTAGGATTAAATTTTTGAAGTAAAATTATAAAGGCAAGTTCTGAGGAATCACTTGTCCAATGTCTTTCTTTAAAAAAAATTCATTGATTTTATTGAGCTATACATTTTTCTCTGCTCCCCTCCCTTCCTCTCCNTTATGTCTAAAAGCCACTTATGAGTAAGTACATATGATATTTGTCTTTCTGGTTCTACGTTACTTCACTCAATATGATGCTCTCTAGATCAGTACTGAAAACAGCCTGGTATTGGCTTAAAAACGAACAGAAGGACCAATGGAACCGAACTGAAGACCCAGATATTAATCCACACACCAATGGAACCTGATTTTTGACAAAGAAACAAAAAATATAAAATGGAAAAAAGAAAACATATTCAAGAAATGGTGCTGGCATAACTGGATATCAACATGTAGAAGAATGAAAATAGACCCATAGCTATCACTATGCCCCAAACTCAAGTTCAAATGGATCAAAGACCTCACCATAAAGCCAACCACACTAAACCTCATAGAAGAGAAACTGGGAAGTACACCTGGAAGCATTGGCACAGGAGACCACTTTCTCCAGTGTGTTATCGATAGTTGGATAATTGCTGTGACAGAATAGCTGACACAAGGAACTTAAGGGAAGAAGGACTTACTTTGACTCGGCTAGATCCACTGTTTTGAGACAGAAGCAAGGCAGAATACTTCAGTCAGTCGTGGGTGCATGGCAGCCAGGAAGTAAAGAAGAGTAACAGTAAAGAAACAGGTATCCTAGCCAGCTATAAAAAGCTAAGATTTACAATCCTAAGCCATTTCCCTACTGATCCACTTCTTCCAACTATGCCCCACCTTTTAGCTCCACCATCTCACAAATATTCTATTTATACATCAAAACTATTAGCAGATTAAACTGTTGATTAGATAAACGTTCATGATCAAATTGTCTCTCTAAATACTGCCAATGATATACACCTGGGTTGTGCATTCCTAATCCCATGCCCATTTCTAAATTTAATTGAGCCTGAAAATAAAATGAGACAGACAAACAAACAAAATACCCATAGCCAGGCAGTGGTGGTGCACGCCTTTAATCCCAGCACTTGGGAGACAGAGACAACAGGCGGATCTCTGTGAGTTCGAGGCCAGCCAGGTCTACAAGAGCTAGTTCTGGGACAGCGAGGACTGTTACACAGAGAAGCCCTGTCTCAAAAAACAAACAAACAAAACCATATGAATCTCATGTGTCAAATGAGGCAGTACATGACTTAATGCAGCATACAGTTCTCTTACTGGCAGTCCCAAATATGATATTATTTTTCCATGGACTGTTGTCTGCTTGAGTTTGTCAAAGGGTGCATGTTCTTGCTTTATCTAAATAGAGTGACTTTGCATAGTCAGAGAGAAGAATGGAGAACATCCGAAGCAATGGCAAGGATACTCAGGGCTCAAAGATGAAATGAAGACAATAAAGTGATCTGAGGAACAGAAGGCTTGCTGATGAGGTAATAATCATTTTTTAGATTTTTTACTAAAGCGGAAAAGAGACTGGGTGTTTGAATTAAGCAATGCAGGAAGTTGGATGAACACAGAAGAAGTACCAATAAAGGCTAGAGCCCCACAATGTAATAGAAGTACTTGGAATGCATTTCTGTAAAGGTAGGGCAAACATCACTCTAACTGGAGCAGTTTCTAAGCCATATCACCTAAATAGAGAAGCAAAGTGAAACAAACAGTGGGAATTCCTTCCAGAAATGTGACCTGGAGACGACAAAGGAGCCCGAATCTTTGTGTGAGCTGTGTCCTGCTACTTCTCAAAACACTTTCCTAGGGTCACCCAACCCAAAGGTTCCTTTCCCCTTCTCCCTCCCTCTCTCTTGCAGAAGTATCAAAACACACAGGCTTGAGGGCACAGACCTGTGAGCATAGGGCCTTGCTTTGTACATAATAGACACTCAGGAAGTATGCATGGGAACCTTTGTTGCTGCTACAGTGATGGTAATGAAATAGGATGGGCTGAGAAAGAAGACCTCTTTTTTTCCTTGTAGTGTCTAAACTTTTACTTCAGAAAAGTCTTCATGGAGTTGCTTTATTTTCTTTCTTCTAGCTTCTGCAATGAGATGGAAGGCAAGGTAACAGCAAGATGTTCCGACTGGAAGCTCAGGAACACACAGGCCAGGCCTCTCAGAGCTCTTGGAGATCATTAGGTATCTCTTGGTCTGAGCCTTTCTGCTCGAGGAGTTGGCTGCTGTTCCTGAAATTGCTATTTTTCCCTTGTATTATGCTTGTCTGATGTGGCACTTTAATGCCTTATAGATAAAATGGTTTCTGTCAGCCTGTATTTCTCATGCCTGGAGAAAGTTTCACTGCTTCATAAAACCCTGTAATGCCCCAGTGTTTAAGGAAGATCTATCACTCTATCAGCGGGTCTTTATGGGCTCTGTGTACGCTTCTCTTTTTTTTCTTTTTTCTTTGCAATGCAAGGTTGGTTCCTGAAGCAAGAAAGGGACAAAGATGAATGGATATGTGTGTGTTAATGAATGTCAGGAATGCAGCTCAATTTATACTGAGGTGGAATTAAATAGCTAAAGCAAATTGTAGGATACCTCTCAGGCAATGGCAGTCAGCACGGTGAAGGAAGTCTAACATACAAATATTCTTTTGTAAGCGATCACTGGAGGCTTCCTGTTTCATTCACGGGTTTGGTTAGAGAACGTTGGTGGTTGCTCCATTTCAATTTTCTCTCACCTTACAAATGCTTAGAGGCTTGATACACTTTTGCCTAATGGACAGACAACATAGGTCACAACAGGCTTCCAGCTACCTGTTCCACACAAATGTCTCTGTGTGAGTTATAAAATCTTTAAAATGCATCCTTTCCGAGGTTGTAAGCTGAGAGGAGAGTTGCTAGGTTTCAGGTAGTATACATGTTCCTCATATGTTATCTTAAAATTTGAACTCCATTAGCTGTAAGTAGCATATTGCTGTCAAGTTATTATTGATGTGTGTGTGTGTGTGTTCATGCACACAGACCTGTATGCCTTGGGGCTGTGTCTATACATGTGTATGTGACCCAGAGTGGCCAATGTAGAGTTGTGATGGAGGAAGTCTCGGGTTTCTGCTTCCCTCTGCAGTGTTGATGGGTTACCATGTGCTATACTTACCGTATGGACAGTACTTCTGTCTTCCGCCATCACAGGCATCACATCATTGCCTTTCCAGATGGATGGAAATGACCTCATTGGCTGTCAGCTGGTACCCTTTTGCCCCTCTGCTCACACTGTCTAGAATGACACTAAAACCTTACTTTTTGGAACTTTCAATAGGCAAATAAGCATCTGTTTCCACAGTGCTGAATGATTTGCTTTGTTTGGTTCAGGAAGGATTTCCAGGCTAGTTCATATACACTCTGTGCTTTTGGTAATATCTATGATGAATAAACACAGAACAACAATAACAAGAAAAGGTGGGGATCTGAAGCAAGGATACTTTGGTAATTTAAGTCAAGTAATATGAACAAATAACAAGGAAATGCTGGATGATAGGAATGCCTTTGAACTCTGATGCACAGCACACAATTTTGTACTTCTGTACTTGGCCAAAGCAAATACATATGACGTGACCATTCTATGTCTTTATTAGGAAAAGATAACCAAAACAAAATACAGAACACATTTTTCTTGGTCAACAAAAGATTTATTTTTTAACCATCAAGATGTGTTTATTATTTTTTCTCTATTTTTTATCTGTTCCTCTACAATTTCATACATGTATAGAGTATATCTTGATATGGTCTGTTGCTGTCAAAATGAGCAGGGAAGACTTGCTTCCGTTTTTGCTTCTATTTTTCCAAAAAATGCCTTCTAGGAAGGGTTGGTGATTAGGAAGTTTAAAGCACTAGCAAGAAGAAAGAGAGGTTACATGCCATATAGACATAGTATGGCCAAACATCTTCCATACATTGTATTGTGTGATGACACTCTTGAGGTTTTAGTTCCCTCCTCAGAGCAAAATTAGCACTTGTGGGCTTAGATGAAGTATGCACCAAGCTATCTTCAGTACTATCAGGGTTATTACAACATAGATTTTAAGAGTTCAAAGACTTTGGAATTACATTGTGCTTATAAGTCATTATTCATTAGGTATGAAGGGTCAGAGTCCATTAGACAAGTGGAGAGGAGACTCTAGTGAAAGTGATGTGTACAAGAAGTGAGCTAAGGAGGAAATCTTTCATAGAAGCATTTACAGCTCAATTTTTGCTGTTCTTTGTCTTGTGTTCTTCCCACTCCTCAAACACCACAAACTGACTAACATAAAATAAAAACTAACCTTTATTACTCTCTTTCACACCATCAACATTGAACTTCTTGTCAATACCTTGCAATTTCTACAAAGTGTAGAAAAATCTGAGCTTATAGTCACTCCAAGATATTAGAACAAATGATTTTGGAATAAACATATAATTAAGCAGGAACGGATCAGAATTTAACAGTGAATGACACTGTAGACCAAAAATCTATGACCAAGCTGTGAGAGTCAATTTGACACAGTCTTCTTTTGTCTAAGGATTGCTTATACCAGAGTGGCCTGTGGTTAACTCTGTGAGGGGTTGTCTTGATTGTTAATTGATATAAGAGGACCCATCCCACTATTGGGTGGCACCACACAAGAAAACCACGCAAGAAAACTAGCTAAATATGAGCTTACTCAAGCCACCAAGCAGTGTTCCTCCATGGTTTCTGTTTCAAGCTCTTCCTTGGGTTCCTGACCTGACTTCCCTCAATGACAGACAGTAACATGTAAATTATAACAAACCTTCTCTTCCCTAGAGGGAAGTCATGCTGTTTGTCACAGCACCAGAATAAAACAAGGACAGAAAATCCTGCAATACTGATATCGACACCAAACTATTCAGGTGTGGGCAGGAATTCTCCTTACTAGGGATCATAGTTACATTCTCATTGCTGATTTTCCAGGATGTCATGACACAAGTGAGTATCAAACCTTGTCTAAGGTCTAATTGTAAAAAGAAGAGAACTCTCCATCTGTGCACATGAGTCAGTAAGTGGCCCCTGCCATTCTTTTACAATGTGGACTGATTAATCTGTTTCCAAGGCACAGCTGTTTTTCTCTACTTCTCAGAGTAGAGACTGAGCTCATCCAATTCCTGATCCCTCTCTACTCTTCCCCCCTCTTTGCAAGGGACAGACCCTCTTCGTAGTATGTTCTGATCATTTTGAGACCCAGTTCCACTTAAAGATTCCTTTAGTCAACTACATGATCAGGTTCTGGACTGTAATATTTCTCTTGAATTCATGATGAAAATTTTGCTGCTTAAGGTCTTCCAGAGAATGATCTGCTTCTTCAATTGGGGAGATTTGAATTTTTATTTTTGGTGTAACTGGGAAGATTTATCTATTATAATCATAGACCAGAAACTTTGTAAAAGTTGCAGTGTTCAAGGACCCTAATCCTAAAAGAGAGATACAAGACTGACATCTAAGAGAGATCATGTCTTTCTGGAATGCTTTGGATAAGGTGAAGGATATGAAATATTTACCTCACTCCAGTTCTTTTTCTGGTTTGCTGGACTGGGATAGGAGATCCATGAGTAAGAGATTAGGTGGTCTCATTGGAAAAAAAATGAAAACATTAATGGCATTTTTGTTTTTTTACACAAAGCTGCCTACCATGAAAGGTAGAGCTAGAAAGACAGATATCTTTCTTGTTCATGCAGAGAACCCAGCTCTGCCTCGGCTCTCTGAGGAACTGTAGCTCTGGAATGGACTGTCAGAGCCTACGTTCCTGCCTCAGGTGTTGAGGTGCTGTTGTCTTGGTCATTCTGAAAAGTGGCAGAGGTGAAAGTTCACAAGGTGTGACCATTGGAAAACAAAGCATGGGAGGGA
This sequence comes from Bramus lutescens, assembly GCA_001685075.1. Taxonomy (NCBI): domain Eukaryota; kingdom Metazoa; phylum Chordata; class Mammalia; order Rodentia; family Cricetidae; genus Bramus; species Bramus lutescens. The sequence goes on from LOEQ01000273.1 coordinate 353,400, forward strand.
AATGATACACACCATACACACCATATGAAGCTTAGCCTTCGGACCGCTGTGAGGTATCGCCTTGAAAACCACTGCAAAAAGAAAACAAGACGACCTGATAATGTTTGCAAAAGAGGATGCTATTATGAATTTGGATAAAACTGGGCCCCGAGAACTTGAGTTGTGCATGCAGCCACAGTTATACTCTCCATGTAATAAACAGGGTTGTTGCTGTTGAGAAATCCGGCTCCTCACTAAATAGATTATCAGGGATAATTTGTATCTGACCAGAGCATACACTGGGCATCAGTAGACTCTGTAGATTAAAACTTTTACAATATTAATTCCTTGAGCTTCAAGCCTAACTTTGTCACATCCACCTTGACCAGCAAGAAAGACGCAACACTCGGGCTCTTCTATAAGCAGTTT
>LOEQ01000273.1:353937-400974 GCA_001685075.1 Bramus lutescens
GCCAAATAAGGACTTGTTTATCACAGAGAGCACTCGCTGTCGGGGAGCAGAAGGCGGAAACCGGCGCCATCTTTAAGGCGCAGCAGTACGCAGCTCTCCACATAACTTAGTTCCTTTTTCTGGAGCTACAGATTGTAAACGAATAATATAAGGAAATTTGTTAAACGACTCTGAAATATTTGATAGCTGTAGGTTTGGGACCTACCACCTAAAGGAGATACAATCTTTAAGGTGATACGTTAGGGATAAAGAAACCAGTCAGTCAAAATGAATTTTAATAATTTACCTATAAAAGCCAAAAAATATGCAGATATCACCAAAAAATGAGCTAAAAGGATTGAGGAATTTCAGTCAAAGTGAAGATAAGGCAATTAACAGTAACGACCAAATGCTTCACCAACACTGTAACGGAAGATTAGTGATCACCTAAACTTTGTCTAAAGCATTTAGGCATGAGTCTTTGTGACAACATATTTAAAATTTTTTGCTCTAATGAGAGGGCTATGACTTGGAAATGATAGACAACAGTCGTTTTCCCTAGGCCTTGTTCCTCTGCCATCAAATGAGACCTGGCATTTATAAGTGCTTTATTTTCCAGCACCATGCTACCAACTCTTACTCTCCTGAGCAGCAAATAAATTATTTCTGTATGAGTTTAATCTTTCACAACATACTTAGGCTTCCTGGAGTTATATGAAAATATACTGGCCACAGTAATTCAACAGGCTAATTACTGAAATACACTTTAAAAATTTCCAGAAATAAGTGTATTAGTGATGTTGGATTTTATATTAATGATGTTGGAATTTTATCTATTGCTTGCTTGTTTTTGTTATTGCTGTTGTTCTAGTCTGTTCTGTTTTGTTTTGATACATGGTTTCTCTTTGCATGTCTGGCTGTCCAGGACCTCTCTATAGACCAGGTTGGCCTCAGACTCAGAGATTCACCTGCCTCTGTCTCCTAAGTGCTGGGATTAAAGGCATGTGCTACCACAACCTGGGTTGATGTTGAAATTTTAATCTTACAAGATGGATTGATTCTTGTCTTATATCAGATCTCAAACTCTGAGCTGAATACTATGAGACCCTGATTACAGTCTTTTAAGATTAGAGGAAAGTTCAGGAATGTCTTGAGTGAGATTTCTAATTTTCTCTCCAGGAATATAGAAGCACCAACTTCATAATACTGGTACCTTGGAAAATGTTACTAATGCTTCAGCTCCAACACCCATTAACCCAAGGCAGTATTTCCAGCCCTAGAGTCTGAATGGCAAGCTGTTTCTTACAGCACTCCTGTCTGGACAGATGAAGAGAAGGGTGGGTCTGAGACACCTGGAAAGGAAAGGGATAAAAATATTGCTTCTCTTCCATGAACAAGGGATGGAAGAGATGAAGAAAGAAAAGAAGAAAGGAAAAGAAGGGGAGAGAGGAAAGGAGAATGATGGGAAGGAAAAAAACAAAGAATTGAAGGGAAGGGAAGAAAGGAGGGGGTAAAAATGGTAAAAGACAGAGGGAAGGAAGGAGAAAAGGAAGAAAGGAGGAAAGGCAGGCATGAAGGAAGAACACAGCAAAAGGAGGAGGGAGACCAAAATGCCAGATATCTTATACACTGAATGAATTTTGTAAGCAGTCATGTTTAATGAGGTCAACCTTTCGACCTTTCTACATTCTTAACAAGTCAGTGTAGATAACCTCCAAGGCAAATAGTCTTAAATCCTAAAAAGTGCTCTGATGTCATGAAGTACAAATAATATTTGTGCATTGGAATTACCATACACACATATTTAACAGAGGCAAGGATGTATAAAGAAGAGATCTGCCAATCTTTAGCTAAAATCATAAAATATATTCAGTGTCAATTCTCAGGAAAATGGTTATTAGAATGTAGAAAATTATATTTAACTCGATAGGCTCGATTAGTCTATGCTGTACTAACAAGTACATGAGAGGACAACAGTGATCTTGGGAATTGATCATAGTCAGGACTGTTCACCAACCATTCTGGTTATCTTTGTCTTAGTTCCCATATGTGAACTGTTAGTGACACAGTAGCTATGATACTTACAAGGGCTATGATAACTTAGTTAAGGGAGGGAGAAGGTAAATTTCTACAGTTATTATTATGCATGGTTCTTAGAAGGAAATAGCATAACCTTAGAAAATATATTCTAACCAAAGGGTATCATGACGTAATCCCTAAGAGCGGTTCCCAGAGTGTCTTGCCAGCTATGAACATCTCAATGGGAAGATGTGCTGTCATCTGTTCTAGACTAAAAGTAGGCCATTCCCTGGGTTCACAGCCAGACTGTCAAAGAGTTTTAGCACCTGGGCAATGCTTTTACCCCTACCCACTTTTGTCCCTTTACCACCCAGTCTGAGGTCACAAGACTTACCTGCATGTATTGGCAATTATTTCTTGAGAAACAGTATAAAATTTAGATACGGCTCCTGAAAAAGTCAGCAAAGGGCCAATCATATTTCAGCAAAGGGAGTGGATTAAAAACATCATTCCATTTCATCTGTATCAGCAGAAGGGTGGGGCTGGAGTCTATGTAAAGCAAGAGACTGGTCTGTTCTGCCCTCCTCTCGATGGGCAGTCATGAAGCCTCTGATTTAGTTTCCAGAACAATGCCAGAGGATTGGAGGCAGCCTGGGCAGATGTGTGGATGTCTTGACTCTTGATCTCAGTACAGCTTTCAATTCCAAACAATACAAATTTAAACAGTTTATTTAAATTTCCAAGGTCTCAGTTTTATATCTCAAAAATGAGGTTCACAGTTCCAATAGCATCAAGCCACTCAGATTAACTGGACTAGGACATACAAAATACCAGGATTAATGACTGATCTATTGAGTAAATATCCAGTGAATGATAGGCCCATGTCTCATTTTCTATGTGAAACCAATATTAATTGCCTGCAGGATATTTTCTGAAACAAATTGATGATCTTATTTTTGGTTTAATGCAAAGCTTATCACAAACAGAAACCAGCTTTCACACAAATGTTCTTTTCCATCTGTCTTTCATGCCATAGATTACTCAGAGAGAATAGAGACTTTGTCTTGTGATGTTATCATCAACATTGTCATGAATTATAGTGTGAAGCGAGCTGTGCTTCACCAAGCAGGAACCCAGATTCAGGACAACAACCACCCAAAGAGTGCCAGGATTAGAACATTCTGCTGAAAGGGTCAACATTCATTTTTGAATATTATTTATAGTTTATGGGGGGTGTGATTAATCCACATGAAAGGGAAAAGTAACCCTGCTTCTCAACTGAGGAAGAAAAGTCCTTTGAAGCATAAACATATTGCACTATTTATACATGGAATATTTTCTGCATCTATAAACTTACCATGCTCAAGTATTCTAATTAATCACAGTGGTTGCCAGGGAAACTAAAGTAACTCAATTATAGGTCTGCAGGAAGGTGCAGTGTATTTATGACTAGGAAGCAGGTAGTTTTCTGTACAAAAATGAAAATGGAGCAGATGCCAGGAATTTTTAAATGTCCTACAGAGTGATGCTATTTCCATAGACTTCCTCAAGAACATCTTGATTTTATTTTATTTGATTTTTTTGAGCTGCTTCATTTGAAAGCAGAGACAATGAATGGATAGGTTATGGAACATGTTGACAAGGGCATCATAGGAATTGTCAGAATTAAAGGGGATGATCAGGCCACCAGGAAGAGAAATGATTGCAGAAACAGTTTCTGTTTGGCCACCATCTTCTTGGAAAATCTCAGGTCTAAGCAAGACCTTAAGAATAGAAGAACTAAGAAGTTACAATTGGGGAAACAGTAGAAACAGAATTAATTATGTTTAGTCAGATTAACTATTTGAAGATCTTGTGAGAGACTGATGACATCTTGTCAGAGGACCCAGAGATTTACATCCCGACCCTTCCAACTAACTACCCGTGTTCCTATGACAAGCCTAATGTTGTATATAATATAAATCAGAGGATTTACATTTTGAGGTGCCAGTCTCCTAAAATTAGTCACATTCTGAAAATAGTAAATGAAAACACTTAAAAAGATGCCAAGATTAATGTCATAGTGAGTTCTTCAGTCATTTTCTTCCTTTTGACCTGGAACATGATTCATCCCTCTGTCCAGTGAGTCTATCCTGTATCTTTACCCACTTGTTACTAATTCAGCCGTCAGTTATCATCTAACTGTCAAGTATAACAGTCCCTTTGTTCAAGTAACTTTACTATTAAGTAACAGTGGCTCCACAGTACAAGGATAATGATGCTCTAAACTTTATTACACTGTAAAATATTTTTCTATTTTACCAGTAGCATTATTAATCTCTTCTTGTGCCTGAATTATTAATTAAGCCTTATCACAGGCAAATATGTGCAGAAAAAGGACACAGTGAACATAGGGTTCAGTATTACCTGAGATGTCAGGAATCCACAGGGTGCTGAAATGTATCAAAACAGGAGCCAATGAAGTTAGCAGAGAGTCAGGGGATAGCTGGGTCAGGCATGAGAAAATTTCTAACAGAGAGTAACTGTAATTATTACAACTAGCTGTTTTCCTTTTATAATTTGAATGAGCCTGATAGTTCTTCCTTATACTTTTAAAATGTATTACCATACCCCCTCCCCCAAGAAATTTATATTATTATTTCCTTTGTAAGAAACTATAACTTCTTTTGTTTTCTGTTTAATGTGTATTTAACATTCATTAATTTGCTGCCAAAATATTTTCACCATCCCTTATTAATTCTCTTATTGGCAGCTTTTTGATAGTATTCACAATGAGAAAATCCACTGAATTGAACAATAATTTTTATTAAAATTTTCATGTGGCCTGTTTTGGGGCCATGGTCTTGTTTGTCATCATGCTGACCTGAAACTTACTAGGTACCTCAAGTGAAGATGGATGCTATAAACTAATCCCACATTAGCTCAGAAATGAGTATAATAAAAGATTACTTATTGAGGGGTAGACTCACAGATCACAGTCCTCTGCACCAACAGGGAATAGGAGCCTAATCAAGCAGCCAGGAGAGAGAGATTCCAAGCTTTACAACTGCATTTTTAATATAAGAGGCCATGCCCAAGTGGGATGGTATCTTAAAGGCTATTGGCTGAAGAAGTTCCCACAGCACTCAGGCTGTCTTTGAACTCCTCCCTTAGCCTCTCAAGTACTGGGATTACAGAAATACGTCACCATGCTTGGTCATGGACATATCTATGCAAAGTCACCTGTTAACTATTTCTGCTTCTCGTGAGTCCCTCAAATAACTTTATTCTGCATTTCTCACCTTCACAGTGTTTCTACCCAAGCAGACTATTGTAGATCATAGAAAGTCAGTCTTTACAAATGTCCCATCCTACCTAGCTGTATGACAATTTTCCACTGCACCAAAAGATGCCTGCTTTACTTGAAAATCAGATGAACTACAACGAAAAGTGAGTTTGAGCAACTCCTGTGTTGCATGCCTCTCTGCAGCCTCTGGAGAATTCTCTGGTGATACAAATTACTAGAGATGAATCCTCGGCTTTGCTGGTCCCAGTGCTGTGAGGCAGGAAGTAGCTAAATGATGTTCCTCATTCTAAGAATAATATCTGAAAAGGAGGTTGGAGCCCATGCAGTTTGGCCAACTTGGCTTGACAGCATATTACATAGTGCTTTTGACAGCACCAGAGATTCTGAAATGGAATTGCAACTATCAGGCTCGAGTTATGTTTTAACATTTAGTTATAAAGGCCATGTCACGCCCTCAGAGATGCACAGGGAGTATTAGTCCTGACATTTTGAATTTGAAATGCAAATTGGAAAGTCCAGCCTAAACCAGGAAAGAACAAAAGAACAATGTGTGTAGATTGGCTAAGTTCAGTATTCAGAAATGGCCCCTGGGTTAAGGGTAATCAGCTCTCCCATAGGTGCTTGGTTTCCTCTGTCATCCATATAAAGGAAGACCAGTTCCATATAGTTCATGAAGTAGCATCTGGAGATTACTGTGTGTGTTCGGCTTGTCAGTGAGTTTGTTGTAAAATGTATCTACATGGCACATCCGATCGTGCTGCGCCAATATAATTTGTTTCTGCAAATAGATTTTTTAAGTGTTTTGTCTTTTATTATTGTTATTGAAACCCTCCCAGAAACACCTTTGATAATAAATAGATTTACATTTTTAAAGCTGTTTGCCTGTTATAACAGTGCTTTTCAGAGAAGCTAAATGATTGTCCCAATTTGTATTTTGAAGAAAACATGATTTTTTTTAAAATCCAGTTGCCTTTCTTTAAATTCAGAGTAGTTTGTGAATACAGGCCATGTATGATGAGAAATAAAGAAAACTCCATTTAATTAACATAGGAGTTTTTTTTTTAATTAAGCACAGCTGTATGGGATGGCACAGGTAAGAATTAACCAGTCAACTCAGGGTTTTAACCGTAGATCAAAGCATCTAGTAATAAACACTGTCTTTAGGGATCTTCCTAAAACATACATTTAATAAAGCTCTCTTCTACTTTAAACCTCTATTTATTGTAACATTATTAATTTTTGAGATTATAATATAATTACACAATTTTCCCCCTTCTCTGTCCTTCCTCCAACTTCTCCCATATTGTCCCTTCTCCCCTGCTCTTTTTTAAATTCATGGTCTCTTTTTCTTTAACTGCCGCTGCATGTTTACACATGCATAAATACCTAGCACAGGATCAATTGTAATTAAACGATTTATATGAATATGTTTTCCAGGGTGTCTCTTCCCATCCTAGGATACAAGTGTATTTTCTTACTACACCTTAGAGCTCCCTTCCCACCTTTTCCCTTCTTGTAGTTCCTTGAATGTTTCTTGCCTTTTGTGACTGGATCTGCAGATCTGCTGGCCCTCTGTCCGTATAACTCTCTTTTCTCTCTGCCATTTGCCTGGCTACGTCTTTCTCATTTGTTTGACTCCAATCAGTACTACTCTCCACAGGAAATACTGTACCTCTCCCATGCTTATAAGCACCTAGTGCCTTTTCTGTCTCAAGCATCAACACAGACATTGTCATCCTCGATTTGTTGGTCTTTCTCATCCATTTTTCTCTATGTACCCCTATTTGCAGTATCTACATGGGTCTTGGTTTTCCCTTTATTTCTGGACTCTGCCTGGCATATAGCAGTCATTCTGTGTATCCGGAAGAATGAATGAAGTCATTCTAGTACTTTGCAAAATCTTTCAAAGGGCAAAGGTCTTATTTAAGGACACAAATCACACTGAATTAAAAATCTATTTTGGACCAATGTTTCTACTTCACCATGTTAATTTTATTGCATCTGTTCTTATCCATTCATCTGCCCTGGTCCATCCTCTTTTTGTAGCATGAATTCTAATTGGTTTTAATAATAAAAAATATGGAGTCAGATATCAGGGGTGAAAGCTGAAAGATCAGAGAAACACAGCAGAAGCAACCAGCCACTAAAATTCTTACTCCTCCGAATGCTCAGACCAAAGTGTCAACCCTGTCCTCAGACTGAATGAGGTATCCTGTCTCTACAGGTCCTCAGACTAAATGCTCTAAAGTCCTGTCACCTCCTGCCTTATATTCTTATCTCTGCCAAGCTATATCCCTTCTGTCTCCATCTTTCTAATGCTGGGATTAAAGGCATGTAACTCCAAAATACTGGGATTAAATGTATGAGCCATCACTGCCTGTCTCTTTAGACTGGATCAATCCCTTGTAGCCCAGGATGGCCTTAAACGCACAGAGATCCATCTACCTCTGAGTCCCAAGTACTAGAATTAAAGGTGTGTCACCACTGCCTAGCCTCTATGAATAAGTAGTGGCTTAGCCATACACTCTGATCTTCCGGCAAGCTTTATTTGTTACTACACAAACAAAATATCATCACAGGTTATATTTATAATCTTCAGGAAGTTCCATTCTGCCTTTTCAGTATGACCTGTTCCTTCAGTGTGTACTGTTCAATATTTGTTATAATTAGAAGAAAATTATATATATTGAAATGCAATAATTTAAGTGTTCTATCTGGTCTATTTTTTCCCTAATTTCCAGCCCTGTCAAAAGAAAATTACCATCAAGCCGAAAATTCCCTTGTGCCCTTTCCAAGAGTTATATTACATCTACTCTTCCACTCTATATGGCAGAGCAGCCTGGCCAGGTCCACAGCTTTGTACAAATGGAGCAGTGCCAGCCCCATACTTCATAATGGCACATAACATTAGAAAAACCACTTAAAACATTTATTTCTTTGTATGTTTGTATGTGTATATTTGTTAACTTATGTGTAGTCAGGGAGCAACTTGTAGGAACCAGTTCTCTCCTTTCACCATGTAGACTCTGGAGAACATAGACCATTAAGCTTGGCAGCAAGTATTCTCACTTTCTGAGAAGTATTTCCAACCCATGGCTATCTATCTGTCTGTCTGTCTGTCTGTCTGTATGCCTGCATGCCTATCTATTTTATAATCTCTCTCTGTCTCTGTCTCTCTCTCACACACACACACTCACACACACACACACACGCACACACACACTCACACACTTCATTAACTGTTGTCTAATACAAACAGACTCTTCCCTGACCAAGACTGAGAGAAAGACCAATCAGTGAGTATAAATGCAAATTCAGAAGGCAGGTTGGCAACATGCCTATTTAGCAAAACAGCAGTAATAGGTTCCACCTTAGAGCCTTTTATACCCAGCCAGGGGCTTTGACTGGGTTTCCAGTACCAGGCGTGTGTTCCTTTTATGAAGTGGGCTTAAAATCTAATTCGAATGCTGCCAGCTCTCCGTATAACACTCAGGCCACTATTGTATTGAAGGTACATCTTGGTTCACAGGTTGGTATTGTAGTTTGTAGGGCTGACAATTGGGCAAGAGTTTGATGACTTTGTTTACTCTCTGAAGCTTACATGGTGCCTCTCGCAGAAAAACAACTGGAAGCTCTCAGCTCAGTTCCAGCTTGATTTTCTTACATCATATAACCAAGGTGCATGGAATTTTGGAAGGCAACCAAGAAGAATGGTAAGAACCTCTATCATTCTGGAGGCCTTTGAGGCCTCCTGAACCTTCTCCAAGCTTCCTTTTTAAATTCATATTTTCAATTAGTTTATAAAACATATGTTTCCATGTGGCCTTTATATGCATATGTGTTTGGATTAATCTATCTCTCTAACACTTCATTTTTCCCCCTCCATTCCTCCTGACTTCCTGGCCTCTATAGGACTATAAACTGAACCAACAAATATCAGATTCACATATGACAGAGAAAATTCAGCTTTTGTCTTTCTTGGTCAGGGTTACCTCACTCAGCTTAATACTTTCAAATTACATTCTTTTTCCATATATTTTACAATTTTATTATCTTTACAGCTGAATAAAATTCCATTATGTTTATGTATAAGGACATCTAAGTTTGACACATTACTAGTTACTGTGACTAGGGCAGCAATGACCATGGCTGAATAAGTGTGTTTGTAGTAGGATATCAAGTCCTTTGGGCTTATGTCCTTTGGGTCGTCTGATTTACAATTTTCTTTTGATTTTCAAAAACCTAATTATTCTTATGTGTGTCCATGATGTTTGTGTGTGGATGCCAATACTATGGACTTTGCAGAGGTTAAAGGGAAACATTGTGGAGTTGGTTCACTTATTTTGGCTTTATATGGTTTCAGGGATCAAATTCAGATTGCTGGCCTTACAGTCAAGGGTTTTTACCCACTGAACCATGTTGACTAACCATTTTTTTCTTCAATGGTGTGAACATAACAATCATTATAAAATGAATTTTGAACTTTGGTTTCTTTTTTTTTCCTTTCTAGTGATGTGGTACTCTCCCTGCATATTGGGCAACACTGATCCAGAGACACGAGTTAGCCATATGACCACCAGGACAGACATCTTAGGAAGTACAATGAGAAAATTGCTGATCTGTGATGTTTTAGGGTTAATAACGTTCCCTGAATTTTGGTATAATATGGGCTTGAAGGATCCAATAGCACCATAAGCCAAAAGTATATTCTTTCTGTGCAAGTCTTTCTTTACTTGCTTATTTTGCTTTCTTCATTTTTCTGCCTCTTTATTTTCTTACCTATTTTACCTCTTTGTGGAGCAGAAACACAACCTTCCTTGCACATGCTTCATGCATGTTTTTATAGTGCAACTTTCTTGATTTTTATTTTGTAATCTATAAAATTTTTTATTTAGTTTTGAGACTAATTAGATCTTCTATTAGTAGTTTAATTGAATTTTTTAATAGAGTAAGATGCTTGGGAGCAGTAAGTTAGAAAAATACCTTCCTCTATGTGTGTCTTACACAGTGGTATGTTCTTGAACAAACACTTACTTGAGTGTTAGTCATGTGCACACGGAAAACACTATAGTGTGGGTGCTTGGTATCTATGTGCACAGTTATCATGTCCTACTGCATCCGTTTGAGTTTCTCCATCTCCCAGAAGATAGATATATAGGGTTTTCTCTATAAAGTCATTAGAAACACAGCTTTACCCTATGTTCTCTCTCAGGCTGATGATAAGCATCAATGGTTGAGCACATGACCTTACATTGTTTTAGATCTAGCACTGCAAAAATCTGTGCATGTTCTTTTGTGGGTGTGCATTGCATTTTCATTTTTCTTTCGTAAATGTCCAGGAATAAAATTACTGTCATACTTTGGGCAGATGTTTATAGATGTCCTATAAGCTGTTGCCAGGCTTTCCCCAGAGTAATTGTAACATTTTGGAGTCTCACCAATCTATATGTGAATCCCAAGTTTTCTACATTTTTACCAACATTTGGTGTTTTCAGTCAATTTAATTTTAGCTGGCTTGGTGGGCGTGTGGTGCTATGCCATTGAGACTTCCATTTTCATCTGTCTGATGACTAATGGAGCTGGAGACTTTCCCCCTGGACTTCTTAGCCTTTTGTATGTTTTCCTCTGTAAATGATATAGCTGTGTCTTTTTACATAGTGTGTTAGTCTTTCTTTTATGTTGTAGTATAGAATATGAGCTAGGTGTTAAATGTCTATTATTCTAATACATTCTTTTTGTGGTCTGATTATTCCTTTTCTAAATGATACCTTTCTATGAAAAACTTCACATTTTTGATGAAAGTTGACTTATTGTTTTTTTTTAATTCCCTATATATTGCTTTTCCTGATATAAGAACATTTTGCCTAGCCAAACAAATCATGATATTTCCCTTCATCATATTCTGGAAGCTTTATAGCTTTAAATTTCATTTATTTACTTATTTATATATGTGTATAATTGTGTGTGTGTGTGTGTGTTTGTGTGTGTGTGGATGTGTGTATGAGTGCATGTATACCAAAAAACCAGAAGAAGGTATCATTTCTGTGTAAAATTTGAATGAAGTTTATGTCCTGACAATGCTGAAGCATACATGGGCAGACCATATATGGCGGTTCTGTTGAACTTGTCCAAATTGGGTTTCATGGTCTAAGTTGATGAGGACAACTGACCAGGTCTCTTTCTCAAAAGGACACCAGATCTCATTACAGATGGTTGTGAACCACCATGTGTTTACTGGGAATTGAACTCAGGACCTCTGGAAGAGCAGGCAGTGCTCTTAACTGCTGAGTTATCTCTTCAGCCTCCGTCAGTTGTGTGTAGTTATCTATTATTTATTATTCTCTACCTATTACTTTGAGGCAAAGTCTTTCTTTAAATCTGGATTCACATTTTTTAACAGCAAACCCAGGAATCATTTTTCCTCCACCCTCTTGGTTCATGGGTTATAGGCATGTGCAGGACACCTGATTAGTTATAATGGTGTAGTGTGGGAAGTCCTTCTGTATATGTGTTGCTTTTATTGGTTAATGAATAATGAAGCTGCTTTGGTCTGTGATAGGGCTGAATAGAACTAAGTGGAAAACTAAGCTGAATGCTCAGAGAAAGAAAGCGGAGTCAGTGAGACACCATGCAGCCGCCAGAGGAAAAAGACACAAGCAATCAACCTGAACCTTACCAGTAGGCCATGAGCCTCATGGTAAAATATAAAATAATGGAAATGGGTTAATTTAAGATGTAAGAGTTAGCCAATAAGAAGCTAGAGGTAATAAGCCAAGCAGTGATTTAATTAATACTGTTTCTGTGTAGTTATTTTGAGTCTGAGCAGCAGGGAATGAATGAATGGTCTCCACCAACAGGGTGCTTTAAACTCTGGTCCTCATGATTGCATTTCAGATGTACTTAATCATTTAACCACTTATCTGGTCCAACTTATAGGAATGCGTATTGTGTCTAGGTCCAGGATTTGGCTCAATAGATTATAGTATAGAATGTGAGACAGGGGTTTTACTTTCTCTAGATGAAATGTCTACAGCATCATTTGCTGAAAAATCTTTTCCTTTTCTATTAGGTTGCTTTGACTCTTTTTGTTTTGTTTTGTAAAAGATCAAATAGCCTTGGATATGCAGGTCTATGGCTGGGCTCTGCTTTCCTCCACAGGTTTGCCAGTCTTTAAGGAAGGGTTTCCCTCACTACCTTCATTGCATGTCAATTTGAAAAGTACTGAAGTTAAATCATCTGGCCCCTGTGACTTTGAGCTTCTTTCTCAAACCTGTTCATGATTTTTAAATTCTTCTTTATCCTGTACTCACACTAAAGCTGCAATGGAAAACCGTGTCCCAACCCTGGGACTTCTGGATGTTACTTTACTCACAGAAAGAGTCATGGTAGATCTGACAAAAGTGGGAATTTCCTATTGTGAACGCATGCAAAGGCACAGAAGCAGAGCCATGTTCATTCAATACTTGCAAGAATATTTTAGACATATTGTCTAATCCTAACATGTTATCCCCCCCCCCGGATCTGTAGAACTTTTGCTTTCAGAATTGGATCCTTCCGAAGATTGGGTCCTCTTCTCTAGTCTTGTGTTGATCCATTAATTATGTTTCCCTTTTAGATTTGTATTTTCATTAAAGTCCCGTTTAAATTGGTCTTTGGGTTAGCAGGCAGAGCAAAGGGCTTCACCAAGGCATTTCCTGTTTCATATCTCATTTCTTTTTTCACTCCCTCTTCCATCCCTTTAAAAGGAAAGTCTCATGGAAGGGGGAGAAAGCCCCTTTGACAAGTACAGAAGTACTACTCTTAGAGGACATACAGCCAGTCTGTCCATTCACATTTCACTCTGAACAGTGTAAGCAACATGCTCTGCCAGATTTTCATTTTACCTTCTTAGGGGCATCATCCTGCTGGCACTGTCACGGTGTCATAAAGGCTTCAGGCACCTTCTCCGCAGCATCACCTGATAAATCCATTCTCTGTACCAGATGTGCTGCCTTCTCATCAGCAGTTATGGATGCTATTTTTAACCAGAGCTGAGTTTTATCTTTCCACAGCAGGGATGTTGCTTCAGTTCCTTTGATTTTACTTTGCTTCCATTTGTTTAAAAAAAAAAAAGACTCATTTCAAAAAAATTCCAAAGATGCCTTTAGCAAATTTCAATGCTATTTCTTCTAGTCACCTAAGTAGAACAGGCCAAAGAATGTACCCTTTAGACATTCTCTTAAAGGTTAGCATTTGATTTGAGGAAAACAATCTGAACTGTAGTGATTCAAAGTAAAAAAAAATCAGAGCCTTCCAAAGGCAAGAAATAAATGCTAAAAAGACAATGGGAAATGGAAATTACAGACACACAGTTTCTAGCATAAATGGAATTTGTCTTTTACAGCAAATGTGTGCTGATGTTAGAACAGGTCTTTTGATCTTCTTGGTCCATAGTAAGCTGTGAGAGACAAACAGCAAACCAAATGTACCCAATATTCCCTACCTTGCTGTATGGCTGACTTCTGGTCGCAAGGGGCTGTCTGGAAGGCTTTCCTGTCTTTAACTTGCAGTTGGTCTTGGCCATCAGAAGTATCATTAGTAAGAGATGGATTCTTCTTCTCCTACAGTCTGCTTTTGAGTGGCAGATGTCTTTTATTGATCAACTTCTGTGTTGAGTTGTTTCATCTACCAGACACTCCACATAATGGTGTTCAGTTTCCACCTTGGTCCTTCAGGTATAAGGACAGCTCATATTGTCCTTGTACTCTGCTTATTTCACCATTCTTATTGATCTACTGAATTCTTCTCTGTTCATTTCCCATTTGTCTTTTCTGATTTGTGACTCAAAAGTCAAAAGAAATTTACTTTTGTTAAGTTACTAATTCATCCACTCACTCGTTTATGGAATTTATATCAGCTGTGGTGACCTGCACATGATCAAGCCAGCCAATATTCCAATATGAATGGGAAAAGGGCTCATGAAGCCCCATTCTTAACTGAGGAAATATTCATAGTTGATGGCATCTGGAGGAGGAAAGAGTCATTATTTTGGGAGGAGGGTGCTGTGGCCACTAGTGGATGATCCATGTTACAGTGGATGACCTTACCCTCATGCACACACAGACATTACTAATTAAATAAGGCAGAATAAAAGAAGATGGCATGAAGTTTTGGAGTGGATATGTTGTTGGAAAGTCTGTGGGGAGCTGCAGAAGAGAAATGGGGGTGGATATGATCAAAACAAATCGTGTATGCATAAAAATTTCCAAAGAACAAGTAAAACTCTTATTTAAAAGTAATACTGTATTAACAAAACCTAAAGATGTTGCAAATACAGTTTTATATTCAAGTCTGTGGTTAAGAGGAAAACTGTGGATAAAATATATGTGCAACAGCCATTAACATTTGTGTAGTTTTGGGAGCCACATGGAAGCATGGATTTATGATGAGAAAAAAGTCTCAACAGAGAAGAAAAATAAAGAGGCAAAAGGATAAAACCCTAGTGTCCAATTACAACAAATATGATAGGAGATGGATAGATGAGATGGAGGCAGAATTCACTAAAACACGACATCCATGGTCATATGTGTAATGGCTAAATCCTGATCTTCAACTTAATTGTATCTGAAACCAACTAAAATGCAAGCTGCTGGACACTACTCTAATGGATTCTCTTGATGAGGTTATAAGAAACAGGAAGACCCACCTTAGATGTGGTATCCCAGATTAGAAGTGAGGAAGTTTGCCCCTTGTCTGCTTTTTTTCTCTCTCTCTGGCAAATTCATCTCTCCCATTGCTACTGCCTTCCTTACTTCATACTAGAACAAACTTTGTCAGACTTTCAATGTGGACGGAATGAAAAACTGCTCACCAGGAGTTCCTAGGCCATCAGATCGGACGTTCTGGGATTTCCAGCCCTGTTGATTGAGTCACTACTGAATTCTTTGCCTCTCCAGTATGAGGCAGCCATTGTTGGGTTATCCATACCCTCTTATGTAAACCAGACTTATAAATTCCCCCATTTATAGAAACATGTTTATATATCCATTACGTCAGTTCCATCCCTTTATAATAGAACATTATCTTTGACTGCTACAATAAATAAAATGAAGTTAAATAAAAAGCTTCGAGAGAGAGAGAGAGATGTCTGTCTGCATCAGTGGTTTTCAACATTTCTAAGCTGCCAACCTTTAGTACAGTTCCTCACGTTGTGGTGACCCCAGCCATAAAATTATTTTATGGTAGCAAAACTGTAGCTTTGCTACTGTTATGAATTGTCATGTACATATCTGATATACGGCCCCTGTATGGTGGTTCTCAGGTTGTGAACCACTGGTCTTTACCCAAAGCTTGGGCCAGTTAAGACTTTAAATTTCTGTTGGATTTAGTAAAAGGATTTCTGGTGATGAGCCCCTCCCCCAGTGATATTTTCTACAGCACAGATAAGGTAGTCTTCTTGCTTTAGTGAGTGTCAGAAAGAAAATAAAAAGGGAAAATGAGGAGCAAATATAGAAAACGAAAGGCCCAAAGAAGAGTCTCCTGTATTTCTTACTCACTTCTTCCCTTTATGTTCTTTTATAGGTCAGCACAATAAGGTTATTGCTTACATCATGCTTTAGAATTTATCATTTTGGAAGGGTGCCTTGAAGTAGAAAGCAAAGCAGCGCCTGGGTAATAACGTGATGTCAAGAAGGACAAGAAGGCACAATGCATCATATATGTACAAGAATGGAGAAAACCTAGCGGAGAGGCAAAGAGTATTATGCATGGGAGTGAAGCAGCAAGTCTGTAGTGAGGTCCTCGAGGAGTCAGTACCTACAGAAGATTTCACTTGTGCAGGAAATAGCCCTTTACAGGGGTGCAAATGCAGTGAATTCTAACAGGCACAAAACGGGGCCGGTGCCTAGGTGAGATGGTGGGAGTACGGCTAAGTTCTATTCTCAGTGCTCACATTTTCTCATTAAAGTGAAAGGCAATGTCCTCACACGGAAGTGAGAATGAAGAGGAGGGTGTTGAAAAACAAGGAAGGAAGGTAGGATGTCGCATACAAGTGTGAAATGAACAAGTGCCCAAAGTCAGTATCATGGCATTTCTGGGCAGCACTAAAGTGTGCGATCATGAATTTTAAAACAGTAGGCATTGCTGTCTGAGGAAATCTATGGAGAAGGGAACAGACATCATGAGGTTAAATTTCAAAGATAGACTCTGTGGGGAGAGACTGACAGCCACTGACTTGGGCTATTCCGTCTTCTGTCTTTCAAGGGCTGGGATTACAGGTTTGTGGCACTACACCTGATCCTGCAGAGAGTACACTTGGGAAATTATCGCTATTCTTGACAGGCCAAGCTTACATATTGAACACCAAATTTGTACACATAGATGTCCTCTCACAGTGGAGAGCAGCGTGTAGCTAATTTAGAAAAATAAATCATTGAGCCCCATATTTATAAGGAAATAGATTATACCAACAATATTGGTCAGCCTGGAAGGTGTTTCTTTTCAAGCGAACCAAGAATAACAACTTTTGACAGAGATGATAAGGCCACCCTAGTAAACCAGAATGTTCATGGAAAATCTTTACGTTCCGAAATTTCGAAGTTCTATGTGTTCTCAAGTCTCAAAATCACATGACTTATCATCCACTAATTGGAGTGTAGCAGACTCTCCAAGTTTTCAGAATTCTGTCACTGAACTTCTGGGCCTGATAACCAGCTCTCTTTGATCTCCAGCTGCTTTAGATTAAAGACTCTTCGCAAGTGGCTGAAGAAGTTTTTCATCATTTTCCTTAAACTTAGAATTAATCCGGCTAGACCTTCTATTATATTTCCAGGATGCTTTAAACATACGTAAAACCAAACTTGTATTTTTAATAATCTGTATTTTCCTGCATCTCTCAATGACTGTTCGTGTACTCTCTTTCATGGATAACCCATCTCAGTTTGCTAGCAGCAGGAATTTAAAAACTATACCATTACTACCTGCCAGAGTTACAAGTCTGAGTACCACCAATGGAGTTGTTCTCATTGCCAGATTAGAGATATACGATCTACATTCAAAATCTGACTTCAGAATTTGCTTTGGGCACAGCTCCATAGGTCACCCTCTTAGTGCCTATTCTCTAGTCTAGACTCTGATAAGTGTGTGTGTGTGTGTGTGTGTGTGTGTGTGTGCACATGCACGTGTGCATGTGTAAGCATTTTATAAAACAAAAATCTTGGCAATAAATTTGTAAGAAGCTATTGAAGATAGAAGCATGAGGCTGGAAGAAAGGAAACATGCCATGTGATTTATAACACAATCCTCTAACGTCTCACTAGAAGCACAAAGCTAGTATTAGTCTACAGAGATGTCCTTGTCAGCGGATAAATGTTTGGAGTTTTGAATGATCATCTCACAAGTCGTTGGATGTAACTGATTCTTGAACAGGGGTATGACTATAAGCAAATCAGTTTTCTTTAGTGGAGGTGCACTTCCAACGGAAGAGAATCAGTTGTGAGTCAATGACAGCCTTACTGACTCAGTAGATGAGTGTGTCTGTCCTGAAATGTTGGTCTGGGTTACACTAAGAAAAATATTTCATCTGTAGAGGGATAAATCACCATGAGAGACCATCAGATTTAGATAGGTGAGAAGGAAGGAAGGCAGAGTCAAGGTGTTATGAATACTAGTGATGTCAGTGGTATAAGTCACAGTGAGCCAGAGGCAACACAAGAAAACTATCACATGGTATTTGGAGAATGAGATCATTTTGACTCAGATTTTTGAAGCTTCATTGTCAATCCCTTACTTATGACCATTTATTCTTAGACTTAACCACTGGATCACAAAGTCTTTCAATCTAATCACTTGCCAAATGAAAGCTTTCCACCTCTGCCAAGGTACAATTCATCTGCAATTGTGTGCACTGAAACACCCACATACAAAATCTTAAGAGAGCAAAGGAAAGTCATAATCGTTTCTGTTCTAAAAATTATTCTGACAAAGACAACACAGAAAGATTGGTGATACCCATTAAGCTGTTTTCAGATCATCTTAGTGTTTTGTAGAAAATATTGTTTCCCCCTTCCCCATCAAGTTAAAAAATGGACATTTGAGCACAAGTAGTCAACTATCCTGCTTTGTGTAGTCATACTCCAAAAGCCAATTCTCTTACTTTCTGACTTTGAATTTGTTTTGCTCACAGTGGAAATTTGGACATTTTTGACAAGGAGATCATTGGAAAAAGAATCAAGTTCATAGACCTTAAATGCAAAGTAAAAGTCTGAAAGTTTCAAAATTTTGTGTAGACTGTCCTTCAGCTCTTCTTCCATTTCCATAAAAAAAGCTTTCTAATTATTCCTCCAGGACACTTTTAAGGCTGTCAGAATAATTCAGAGTGAAATGGATACTTGTACAGATGAAAGAAATCTGGGAACTTTAATCATTATTATACCAAGAAACAAACATTTGACTCATTCATTTACCAGGGGGTCGATGTTACTTAAAGTTGTGTAGTTTAAATGAAGTTTTTCTACCTGGGCTGGCAATGCTCCCCCCAAGAACCAAACATCATATGAAAAAGCCCAACAGTAGTCATCAGACACCCTCTTTTCAGCTGTTGGTCAGGGTTGTTCAAAAAAAAGCTCCCGAAACATTACAGGTGATTGCTGTTGCATTAAGGAGACTGAAGGTAAGACCATAATGCCGAAGATAACATGCATTTTAAATGCAGGGCTCAGAATTTCCTGAGCTAAAAGAGACCTAAGAAGCTTTCTCACTGAGGGCTCTCTTTTATGGTACCAGTAGGCACCAGGAACTTCCAGAGTGAAGCAACTAACAGTCCATCTAGTCATAATTCCTGTGAACTCCAAGGAAATTCACAAACAGTCGCTATGACCTGATAACCCAAAGGCTGTGGTAGTAGCGTGCAAACCATGTGTCGCTAGCAGCTCTCTATTGAACTTAAGACCAGCCCAATAAGAGGGAAATCATGCCTAGTACTGGAAATCTAGGTAACTCCACAAGGTTAAGGAAGTCATGGGTCTTAGAAGAGAGCCTACAACGACCACTTTACTAAACCAGCAGAATCCCTAACTACATCCTAAATATTCATGTTTATATCCAAAGATAAGTGTAATCCCCACCCATGAACTAGGAAATTTTTCTTTTTTCTGTAGCAGACTGAGACCATTACAAAAAGCCACCGCCAATGAAAATACCGAACTGTGGAGCCCAGTCCAAACAGGTACATCTATACCAAAATTCTTGCAGCTAAGGCTCAAGGATCATGGTGGAAGAGGAAGTGGAAGTATCTTAAGAGCCCAAAGAACAGGGAGTTTTCTGTGATATAATGCTCTTAATAATGTTAGAAGCTGCATCCACAAAATCTCACCAATACAACTGCGTCAGTATGATCTGAAGAAGGACTACTCCAACAGACACACCAATGTGGACAATGGAAAGCTCATAAGGCCTCAACCCAACACGAAGGACTACACGTTCCAAAGGAATGTTGAAAAGAAAGAAATAGTCTTCTCCAGAGAAGAGCACACCAACTGGTTACCCAATACTGAATGGTCAGCCCCGAGAACATGTAGATACAGGTAACATCATACAGACTGAGAAAGCTGTATTTATGTATTTAGAGACATATGTACATATGTTCAGGCAACAAGGAAAAAGACGCCATGAATTTGAAGAAGAACAAGAAGGGGTACATGGGAGAGCTTGAAGGGAGGAAAGGGAATAGAGAAATGAAATATTATAATTTCAATACATACATCATATATGTATATTAAAATATATATTTTAAACCTTTGGAACCTCTGCCTGTTCTCTGCTGGTATTTAAGTCAGTTCACATTTTTCCTGTGTTAATAGCTCTACTTTATAGCTACCGACCAACCTAACTGCTTGACTTTTTTTATAACCTTGTGAATGATTTTCCTTAATTTTCATGCTGATTTTTCTATTTGTATGAAATAAGTATTGTGCATTATATAGGATTATAAAAGTCATGGCCAAGAAGGGTTGTCAGAGTTGGGAAGAAAGAAAATGACAAGATTGGGAAGGGAAGAAGAAAGGGTAACAGGATAAATATGCAAAATACATTATATACATGTATGAGGATATCATGATCATATTCATTATATATGACTAACACACACTAATTAAAAAAAACCAAAGATATAATCAGTTCCACAAATGTATGTTGTAGACTGAATAGGAAGGAGAGATAAAAGAGATTAAGACTAAGCAAGCTAACTATGCCACATCAATTGTACAAGCTCATGTGAGCTGATTTGATACTTTGTCTTGGAATCTGAAGTGGTTTTTTTTATCAATGTGAGGAAGGTATTGATCACTAATAAGCCTCTAAGATTAGTTTTGTTTATCTCCTCACCTTAAACATAAAATGTTCAAAGGTTTTTGGACTTTTGAGTAGAATCTAATTAAACTACCACATGGGATATATTTTAATGAAAAAACAGCTGAGTGGAACATTGGACCAACCCCCCCCCACATATTGATTTTGTTTTCCGAGGTAAAGGCAAATTTGTATTCCATTAAGACGCACTAAAATCTACAGAAAATAATTTCTGAAGCTTCCCAGGTGAGAGTGACATTGAGAGAAGAATACATATGAGCCCCTACATACTTTTGTACTTTTTAAAAAAATATCAGAGAAGCAGATTTCATTACTAATATAATATTCTACAAACTAAGAGACAGCTACAATTATTTTTTGTCTTTGTTTTTCTGAGACAGGGTTTCTCTGTGTAGCCCCGACTTTCCTGAAACTCACTATGTAGACCAGGCTAGCCTCGAACTCAGAGATCAGCCTGCTTCTGCCTCTTGAGTGCTAGAATTAAAGGAATGCACCACCACTGCCCAGTCGTAACAATGTTTATTGTAACATCCCTGTTTCTGTGTGTTTGCAACATGTCAGAATAAGACATAATAAAATACATATAAAATATAATGTTATATTTAATTATGAAGTTAATTGTATGACTAATGAATAACTGATCTCATATTGTTAAAGTTAATACCATAAACACTGGATGTGCCTGTTTCATTGGATGTGTCATTTCTGTAACATTTGTTTTATGTTTTCCAATCTTTTGGTTAGTGGGTTCCACAAATTGGAAGGGTGTTTGAGGTTGCCATTTCACTAGTCTTTTATAAACACAGCTTCTCCCTTATGATCTAACCCCCTCCCCTTGTTCACGTGATCCCTCCTCCCTGTCTTCAACTGAACTCGAGGAATTCAGCCCAGTGTTTGACTATGAATCACTGCATCTGCTTCCATCAGTTACTGAGTTGGTGACAGTTACGTAGCTTGATCTGTTGGTGGCAGGGAGGGGGAGCCCTGGCAGTGGGACCGGAACTTATCCCAGGTGCATGAACTGGCTTTTTGGAGCCTATTGCCTATGAAGGTGGCACCTTGCTCAGCCTTGATACAGGGGGGAGGGACTTGGTCCTGTCTCAACTTGGTGTGCCAGATTTTGTTGACTCCCCAAGAGGCAATGGACTTTTTGTTTGTTAACCTCTGGTGTCCAGTAAGAACACTGCCGCACCATTGCAAGGTAACTCCTTTTACGTACATTTTGTACATGTGGATGTCTGTATCTTAGGAAGTTTATGTTAAAAGTGGGTTAAATAGAGACTTATTCAAAGGGTCTTGAGTACTATTTTCCCCTCTCCAATTTTTTCTTTTTATACTCTTCCCTCTGACCCCTCACCCCACATAGTGCTTCTTGGTCCATTATTACACCTTACCCCTTAATTCCACTGTGTTCCTTCTATTTCCCCCTTCTGGAACTCTTCTCATCCCTTACTGATTTCCTGACTTCCACTAGTATTCCAAAAGCAAGCAACCAAACCAAACCAAACCAAACCAAAACCAACCATATTTGTCTTTGTGTGTGCCATACCTAACTTAGGATGGTTGTATCTTGCTGTACCCATTTGATGGCAAAATTCATAATTTCAGTTTTCTTAAAAGATAAAGAATGTTCCATTGTATAAATGTACCACATTTTCTTTATCTATTCATGAAATGACAGACATCTAGGCCATTCCCATTTCCTGGTTATCATTAGCAACAATGGGCATGTAGAACATGCAATGATTTAGGATATATCCTAAAGCAATATATATACGTGTGTGTGTGTGTGTGTGTGTGTGTGTGTGTGTAGTCCTTTGGCTATATGCCCCAGGTGGTATAGCTGGATAATTTTGTGGATCTACAGCCTCTTGAAGAACCTCCACACTCATTTCCACACTGCCAGAACCTGTAGTATTCATACCAGCAGTGGGTAAGTGAGTCCCTTTAACCATATCCATGTCATCATTTGTTATCATGCTGTAAAAAAAAGTTAGCCAGTTTGATGAGGTAAGATGAAGTCTCAGAGCATTTTTAATTTGTAATTCCCTGATGACTCAGGATGTTGAACAATATCTCAGCTATTTGTATGGTATCTATTAAGAATTCTCCTTAATTTCAAGCCCCATATTTAAATTTGTTAGTTTTTTCTTAGTGTTAATTTATTTCATTTCTTTATATACTCCAAATATGAATCCTTTGTCAGATGTGTAGCTGGCCAATATTTTTACCTTTTCTGTAGATCAATTTTTTATGTATTAGTGGTGTTCTTTTCTTTTCAGAAGCATTAAGTTTCATGAGATCCCATTTGTTGACTATTGGTCTTAATATTTGCACTACTGGTGTTCTATTCAGAAAGTTCTTCCCTGAACCAATAAACTCAAGCATATTCCCATATTCCCTACATTCTCTTGTATAATACTCAGGGTCAAAACTCTTATGTTGATGTCGTTGATTCCTTTGGATTTTGGATTTTGATCAGGATGTGAGCTAAAGATCTTGTTTGATATGGAGACATTTTCTCAATTAAGGATCCCTCCTCTCCAGCAACTTTAGCTTATATCACGTGGACTTCAAACTAGGCGTTACAGACTTTCACCTCCTTGGATAGAGTTATTTCAATGTACATATTTTGAGTTTATAAAGAATGGCATTGTTTCCCTGCTTTCTTTTTGTGTATATAGGAAGACAAGGAACTTATACATAGGACAGCTACTGATTTTTTAATATTAAGTTTATATCCTGCCAATTTGTTGAAAGTACTTATCAGATGTACTTATCATGCACAGGCTTTAGGGTTTCTTATATATAGAATCATATCATCTGTAAATAAAGTTAATTTGACTTCTTTCTTTCCTATTTATAACTGCTTTATCGCTATCCCTTGTCTTATTGTTCTAAGAGTTCAAACACAACATTGAGTAGAAATGGAGACTTGTCTTATTTCTGATATTGGTGGAAGCTTTGAGTGTTTCCACACTTGGGATGATGTTAGTTGGGGGCTCACTCATATTACCTTTATTATGTTGAGCTATGTCCCTGTACCCTCAATTGTCTAGGACTTTCATCACGAAGGTATTTTTGAATATTTCAGAGGCTCTTTCTGCATCTAATGAGATTATCATGTGATTTATGGTCTTGACTCTATTTTTGTGAACTAAGTTTATTAAGGCAACCATTCCCTAGAAACCTACCAGTCATGCTGGCCAGTGAAGGAGGTAGGTGACATTTAGATCTCCATTCTCCTTCCTCTCCTCCAAGTCCAGTTCCGCAAACTTCTTATCTAAGAAATAAGCTATGAAAAGTCTCAGACCAAGAAATAAAAATAGTTAGCAAATATATATATATAAAAGAGTTAAACATCCTCAACTTTCAGGGAATTGCGGATTTAAATGATTTTAAGATTCCAGGTCATACTAGTCAGAATTGCCAAGGTCAGAAGCACAAATGGCAAGAAATGGTGTCATGAATGTCAGGAAAGGAGGACCTGTATATACTGTAAATGTGAGTGCAAACTAGTCCCACTGTAGATAGCAGTCTGGAAGCTTCTCGAAGTATAGAAAT
Organism: Bramus lutescens; assembly: GCA_001685075.1. NCBI lineage: Eukaryota > Metazoa > Chordata > Mammalia > Rodentia > Cricetidae > Bramus > Bramus lutescens. The sequence goes on from LOEQ01000273.1 coordinate 378,131, forward strand.
ATAACTAAAACATGGATCAGCTGTATCACTCACTGTTGGACATGTACTAGAAGCACTTTATAGCACACTTCAGAGATACTTGCACATCAATGTCTATTGCTGCTTAATTCATAATAGCTAGAAAATGAAATCAACCAAAATGCCCACCAATAGATGAATGGATAACAAAACATGATACATATATGCAATGGAATAATATTCAGCCATAAAAAATTAAATTATCACATATGAAAATGAATGGCTGAAACTGAGAAAATTATTCTGAAGGATGTCACCTAGGCATAGAAACAGATGTATTATCAAGTAAAAAACTTAATGCCAGGCATGAGTATACTTCCCCATGAGATCTGGGAGGCTCTAGAAGAGCCTAAAACAGCATGAGCCTATCTCCTTGTTGTCCATTATAACTAGATAGGAAGATGCTATTGCTTAAGCGCCACTTTTTCTGGGTGTGGAGAACAATCTACCTCTGACAGAAAGTTAGTTCTCTCTGCGTAGGCTTTCTTGCATTGTTCCAGGAGGCACTATATAGGTGGTTCAGAGATCAAAATATCAGTGGTCTTATCCTAACCTGGACTCTTTATGGTACAATACTAATCAACAAGGCAAGATATTTCCACTGGTACAATAGTAGATTATGGTTATGCAACTAACCAAGCACTTTCTGATTGGACATGGCGTTTGTACCACAGGAGGAATTTTATGCCTGGTTCTGTAAGTATGATCCAAAGCCAATGACTAGGGGATTATATTCTCCAGAGAAGATGTGCTGTTGTTATTTTGTTAAAGGTTCATTTTGCCAAAGTGCATCCTAATTTTTTTTTTTTTGTTCACACCAATAGATTCGTGCTGCTCTAGATTTTGGTCAGAGAAGTCTCTTTTTATAGTGAGTGTGCTAAGTTACAGATAAGTCATCCATATCCATCTCCCACCATATAAAGCTTAGAGAACTTTGTAAAAGTGGCAGGGGTGGAAGAATCCAAGAGCTAACAGACACAGAGAGAGAGCTATGAAATTCTGTTCTCTAGACATGCACACATCAACCCACAGCAACCATAGTTAGTTGTCTGTGCATGACCGGCACAAGATCAAGCTAGTAAAAATTCAATATGAATTCAGGAGGGTGGCCCTAGGCACCACCTGTAGTGGAGGAGCTGTTGGCAATATATGGCTATGGCTAAACTCACATTCTTGGGAATATAAGCAGAAGTACTTGGACTCAAGGTTTTTAATAACAATAAAAAACAGAAGACATGAAGTGGAGAGGGAAATAGGATGTGGCACTAAGGGAAGCTGGAAAGAGGTAGCGGTGGACGGATGTGAACAGTATACATTGTATAAATGCATAAAGGATTTAAAAGTGTAAAGAATATAAAATTATATAAATAAAAGGTAGTTTATTTTTTAAACGTAAAGACATTATATTATTTAGTTTATAATTCATATAAAATTAAAATATGCTGTTATAATAGTGTAATAGGAGAGGGGAAATGAAATTATGTGATTATGTGATTATTACATTCTTTGTAGGAATAGTATACCATTTAAGTAAAATATATCACCTGAAGATAGACAGAGATATATCAGATATATATTAAGTCCTACACAAATACTAAAATGAGATATAGATTGTAAGCAAAAAAGTGAATAAAGTAAAAAATTTATTTTATCTAAAAGTGGAGGGGAAGGGAACAAAGATTAAATGGATAAGTAGGATACAGAAACACATTACATTTGATTCATTCATATGATAAATCACATTGAACATAGGAGGTCTACACATACAATTTAAAAGGCAATAGATGTCAGGATTATCAAAAGAAAAAGAACAAGATTTAGTGATTTTCTACCTAAGAGGAATGTAATAAAATTCTACATACACAAAGTATAAAATACAGGATCTAAGAATAAAGATATCAGAGTGAAGAAGATTGCTATGGGCAAAGATTATATTAAATGACAAAGGGATCAATTCATCAAGATAATGTAATATTCCTGAGTGTCTATTGAATAGCTAAGCTATGAGAAGCATGAACCCAAAGCTGCTATTTCTACAAAATGTTAAAGTACAACCCACAGTTCTCATGAGGGATTCAATAGCCCACTGGGTAGTTTATAGAATGAGTACATTTAAAAACATCAGTATAGATGCAGATTTGAACAGTCTTGCAGACAACTTTATTGAATTGCATTTCACCAAGCATTTCATTCAGAATAATGTATGTATTTTCCAATAAACAGAATGATTTATCAAGGCAGACAATATTCTGAACAATAAAATAAGTCTCAAAAAATTAAAACCATTCAATTCACACAAAATATGTTTTATAACCAAAATAGAATGACTACAAGTCAATCAGAAAATTAATGTCTAGGTGCTGAAAGTCATGCAGAGATTTATAATTTACCAAACAGCTTTTCAAGAAACCAAATATAAGAGAGCAGCCATACTTGATTGTAAGAATCAGAAAGCCATGGTCATCAGAGCAAGGCAGCAATGCTAGGAAAGCAGACGCGCTGACCAAGAAAGCATATTGCAGAGCTGATAGTCAAGCACACATGTGGATAGTTCCTTTTCAGCCAAACTACAGACGTAATTTAGTAAAGAAATGAAGCCATTCATTATTGAATGGCTACATGGAAAAAAAAGAAGAAATGGCCATTTGACAGGTGCACGTCATGTCCACTTAGCAAAACAGCAAATTATCTTCTAAATAACTGTGTTTAAGGCAATGGAATAAAGCTGCTGTCAGCTGTGACCAGAGAAGCTTCTTCCTGTACTGGTCAGCTGTGTCTTCAGAGATACCTAAGTGGTCAAAGTAGAGAAAGTGAATGACTACAGAATTCCCAGCCATAAATAGGACATTTATGATGCTCCCTAAGCTCATGGAACAGCATCGGAAAAATGAGAGGAAGAAGGTCAGAGCCAGGGGAAGAAAAAGAGGTGTTATGGAATGTTGGGTCTGGGAGTGTTTTAACCCTTGTGCTTTTGAACTCATGGAAGCAGTGATTATTGGCATGAGAGCCACACAAAATTCTGCCTCTCACCACATTGTAATGGAAGGTGGAAAGCTGGTAAAAACTCACTCTTTCTAAGGACTTACATGGTGCTAAGTGTTCATGAGTTAGAGAGGTATTTTCTTTAGTGATGTAGCCACCGCTAAGTTGCCCATTTTCCTGTGACCAAACACTCAACCTTACATACACATACTATTGTAAAGAGGGCTAATGAAACTCACTTGGGCTAGGACACACACACACACACACACACAAACACATGAAAGTAGAAAGGAGAATAGCTAGAAACAGAGAGGACTAATGGGAATGAAAGGGTAATAGGGCTTAATATGTATTTATGCATCTTTGTTATGAGGATGGGGTCTCAGATCAAGTGTGTGGTACTCATGGGTTTCAAATCAGATAATTTTCTACTATGTGAATTTAGAAAGTATCCTTAACTAATAATAAGGCTTCCCACTGATCGTTGGAATGAGCATGCTGGTCAGGGGACACTGTACTACTTGGTAACTCTACATTTCATCAAAACCTGAGAATAGGTCTTCTGCAGTGAGGCCACAGTTTCTGTATGAATGGATACTGTGAAGCCTCAGTTCTGTCCAGGTGGTTCTTCCAGTTGATAGATCATGTTGCCATGGTGATAGAGAGCCAGGCTTGTAGCCATACAGGTCTGGGTCACAGCCAGATCTGTGAGATCTTTGTAGTTACTGGTGGAATATATAAGAGGCGGGTGACTGGATGGGAGAAATTAAGGAGAGACGATAATAGTCCTCAGACTATATCCACCAAAGCAATGAAGATATCTTTTGTTTCCAGTTGTCAGCTTAAATCCCTCTAACCCCATGTAAGCATACATTGTTCAGCTCAGCCTCACAGCATTCATTCACTTGTTTATGTGTAAGTGACTCTCCACTTAGACCAGGAATAATACTCGTGCATGTGTTTCAAGTCTACAGGTGAGGGTGACAGGTGAGGGTACATAAGTCTCCTTAGACATTGGTGGTAATAGAAGATGATTTTCCGACAGCAGCAAACGCTGAATTGGGATCCAAGTAGAATTACTACTCCACGCCTCACCAGCACTGGGAGCCTCGAGGGCTGGGATTATCAGGCTTAGTTTAGCAGCTAGATCTATTACAGTTCATTGTACGTGACTGGGTGTCTCCAGGGGCCAGAGAACCCTGCTAAGGCATTGAGGAGTTGTCAGCCTGGATGGTTTCTGTGTGCATGAAGCGAGAGGCCCTTCTTCCTTGCAGTGGAGCTGAGATCATTAAAAGTGATGCTGCTAATCTGTTTCTGGGATCAGCATGGTGGACGTTATTTCTGCACACTCAGGGGCTCACTCCAGGCTGCCTTCTTCCCAACAGAAGAGCCACAGTTACCAGTTTTGCTGAATGAACTATTCTGCATAGACCTACAGTCAGCTCACTATCTATAAGAGGAGATAGTGATAGCTTGAGAGAAGACCACATTTTGTAAGGAAAAAGCAGTTGTATTATAGAAGTTTTAAAATGAAATCAAAACAGGAAGCCTCCTTATCTAATTGACATTTACAGTGAGACTAGGTTTTAACTTTCAGGAAACAATGTATATACTTTTCACGTGTGGGCTTGAAATATTTGTAATATTTTGCTAGGGTATAATTCCAAACTATAGTCAACCCATAACTTAGGAATTTCAAAAACATATTTCATAGTCTGGTTAGTTGCCTGAGTTAAAGGCACCTGCTGCCAAGTCTGATGATTTCTTAAACCCTCATGGCAGAAATAGAAAACTGACCCCTACAGGCTGTCCCGTGACCTACACACACACACACACACACACACACTGTGGCATGCAGGTTGTTTATGCACAAACATATGAACACACAATACAGAAATACGAATGCACCACAAAATTTGAAAATATGTTTACTAAAGTATATTTTGCACTGTCTGCTCCTGCTGCTGCGAGCATCAGCATCTACAGGGTCTTGTACCTATTATGGCAGGCTTGTTCTCAGTGACTACGATTTACCATTTGCACATATTCATTTTCATTATAGTTTTAAAGATACATTTATTAAAATAGACATTCATCTATGTACCTACGTACTAATGTATGCATATTCCCGTTTCTCATCTTAGAGAGCAAAGAGTGAGACTGTACAAATGAAAGAAAGAATCCGTTCCCGGAAGATTGTTTCTGGTAGGAATGAACGTCTCGCTTGTTAGTAAGAAGGGAGAGGCAGTTGTCACTAGTTCACTAGATTAGTTTTATGACGTTAAGATCATACCACTGTGTACCTAGGCTTGGGCTGTATTTTGAATTTTTGTAAGATGAAAAATAGAAGTTTGACTTTTTCTTCATTATTTAACTTTGGTACTGAATGTCATCGTTTTTCTCAGTAATTTGTTATTCTTATATCCCATATTCACATCATTTTAGCATTATACTTAAAGTGATATTTAAAAAATAAAAACATAAGGCAAGTTGTTTTTCCTGAATATTCATTATAGTATATTCTTATGATCATGCATTGATTATTACTGTTAATTATAATGATGTACTTTTAAATTATGTGTAGAATTATATGTACTCTATGTGATCCTAATTATATTTTGTTTAGCTTTATTTTGAGGAAGAATCTCTCTAAGTAGCCCAGACTGCCTTAAATTCACACTGCTACTGTCTCAGCCTCCTGAGTGCTGGATTAAAGGTGTGCACCATGAGGCATAGTAACATGTCTTAGTTATTGTTCTGTTTCTGTGAAGAGACAGCATGACCAAGGCAATTTATTTAAAAAACATTTAATTGAGGGCTTGCTTATAGTTTCAGAGTGCTAGTCCATGACCATCATGGTAAGAATATGGCCACAAGCAGGCATGGTGCTGAAGTGGTAGGTGAGACTTCATATCTCATCTGTAAGTCTCAGGCAGAGAGAGAAGAGAGAGAGAGAGAGAGAGAGAGAGAGAGAGAGAGAGAGAGAGAACATGAGGCTGGGTCTGGCATGGGCTTCTGAAACCTTAAAATCCATCTCTAGTTACATACTTCCTTTAGCAAGGCCAGTTCTCCTAATCCTTACTAAAGAGTTTCAACAACTGGGGACCAAATATTCAAACATATGAGCCTTTGGGAACCATTCTCATTCAAACCATCGAAAAAAGATTTTTGTTATATTTAGTGTTTATGAAGTACTGCTTTAAATAATGATCATATTAGAATATATATATAACCATGTGTATTGGAATGTATATATGATTAATATGTAAATATATCCAAAGTCTACTTTGAAAAATAATCAGAAAATTAATGATTTCAGAATTACCTTAAGGTGTTGAATTATGGGATTCCTGGGACATAGAATTCTTTTTAGAGAGTCAAGTATTTTATAAAACAATATCTTATTTTTATGAGACTTCAGAAAGAAAGAAGGCAAATATCTGGGCTTGCTGATAGCTAATGCATTTGGATATTTAATTTCGTATTGCTGAAAACAAAATATGTGTATCAAGTGTTCCTCTGCTATATTTTCCACTGGAAACATTACCATTTCTTCAAACAATGTGCTCTCTATGCACGGTAGCCACATTCTGTATTTGGCATAGGTGATAAGTGGATAAGGAAAACCTGTTAATATACAAAAGGGTTTATTCAGCCATACAGAATGAAATTATGTTTCTTTCAGGAAATGGATACAACTGGACATCATGATATTATGCAAACTACGCCAGGCAGGAAGAAACAAGTTGTTCTCATTGATGGATCCTAGATTTTATACAGACAAAACCATGTCTGTATCCATGTCACAAAGTTAGAGGCAAAATTCCTAGGGCACTGGGATAGGGTAGGAAAGATAAAAAGAGAGTATGGGATAAATATGAGTAAAATACTTGACATGATAAGATGAAAATATCTTTATGGCTTCCATCATCATCTACAATGAGTAAATTACAATAAAGGAAATGAAAATAACATGGTAAAGATTGCAAAACATTTTCTGAATTAATCCATCAATAATTCATTTATGAAACACCAATTATATACAAAAGCCACTGGGATAAGCAGAAAACAAAATAGCAACAAAGGGCACACTATCTGCTTTTAGTTTATTGTTTATTTGAGAATTTATGAGTATACAACAGACATTTTTATACAAAGTAGAAAAGGTAGACGGAATGGCAGCAGGCTTTACGATAGCTATAATAAAGACCAAAATACAGATCTCTACTTAAGATGCTTATCGTTTAGTAAGAGGAAGAAAACACACATATAATGTGTTCAGTAATGGAGCACTGCATGAAACATTATGAAAATAGTAAAATATAGTATTATTAAATTCAAAAGGCTGGGAGATGGGAGACCACCGCAATGTCAAGGGCTTCATTGAGCATGTGGCCTTTTGAATAAAATTTGACAGACAGAAAATTCCAATTGGTTTCCTGTCATCCTTAATATTTCTAAGACTCCAAAGAGGGTTTGACACTCTTCCCATTTCTCTTAATAGTTATACTAGCAGTTGTCTGGACACTCATGATTGAGTATAATATGTGTTCACAGCTGTGTGTGGCAGGAAGAAATGTTCTCTATTAGGCTGCCTGTGCATATCTACATTTGTAGCCTCTTCCACTGCCATGATTCAGAAAAGCACTCCAGAGTGTCACTGACTCCTAGACTGTTTCCTGGGCCCGTATTCCTCTGAGCTTCTTCCTCCTCAGAGTCAGTGTTTTGCTTACCACCTTCCTTGGGTATTTAAGAAGGTATTGTGAGCTCAGCAGGCACACAGCTGAGCCCTTCCTCCTTTACTGGGTTCTGGCAACAGTGATCTATACTATACTTGGCTTTCTTCCTACAAGATTGTTCTATAAACCTTGGAATTTTTCAGTGGCCTCCTTCTAAATAACTTGCACTCACCTCCTAAAAACTCAGAAACTCAGGGTCTGTTTTTGCTGTTCTTCTCTGTGCCGGTCCCAAGCTATGTGCAGTTCCCACGGCTCATTTTCTGCATATTTCTTGTATTTCAGTATCTTTTAGTACTAAGTTAACATCTCTAAGTTCCCATTCTTCTGCCAGTGTTCCCAAATTGGGCAGTAATCTTCTGGATTTGAAAAAAGAAATCTGAATACTTTCTACTTCTTCAGAAATTCTGAAAACCTCTTGTCTTTTATAATCTTCTATTTATGTACTTTATGAAGGGCACTGACATTTTAATAATATTTATATATTTAATGGGTTGACACCATCTTATGTAGTGTATAATTTTCTGAGATGGAAAATATTAAGTTTATAAGTGTTCTGTAAAATTAAGATAATTAATGGTGACAAGACTTTAAATTTTAGTTGATAAAAAAGTGATTGAATAGAAAAGAGTGAAAACAAACACCCAGAACACAAAACAAAGACCAAAGAAGAAGCCTTTAAAAATTAAAATCTGAGGCTGGAGATGTGGCTGTGTCGTTAAGAGTGCTTGCAGCTTTTCCAGAGTATGGTTCCTAGCACCCATATTGGGTGACTCACAATCAACTGTAACTCCAGCTCCAGAAGATCCACTAACCTCTTCTGTGGGTACCTGAACTCATGAGACATGTATACACAGGTACACATACATAAAACGAAATAAATATAAAACTTGAAATATGAAAATCAACCATTTAACAATTCAAAGCTATCTACAAAGCCAACATTTTAAAATCTAAAGCCCCACTTAGACGTCCATTAGTTTTCGCTTTTCTTTTAGGGCAAATCTTGCAGAGCCAGAAACATTTCTTCCATTCCTTCTCAATATTCATATTTCTAAGAAATTGCCCAGAATTATTTCAAGGCTGCAACTAAGGTATAATATGCTTCATATAAATTCAATTTATTTATTGTTTTTGCTAATGGTAGGAGTCTACCCGATTTTTCTGATGGTGGTTTTCCAATGAAATCCATGCTGTTTTCATGAATTCTGTTTCTCTATGGTTTCTGACTTCCTGTTGCCAAAGTGTCCATATCCCTCAGCTCTGGTCTTTGCACATCTTCTGTTTCTTGCAAGCCATAGCAAATATTCACACAGTGCAAGATGCAGGCAAATACTTTGTTAGAAAGTATTTAAATAGAAGGACTTGCATCTCCTAGCAAGGTTACTAGTCCTGTTCATGGCCATGTGTCACTCACAATTTTACTTAAAGGATACAGTACCTAGATTTGGGGAAAGCACATGGAGGATTCTTCACATATCTGCCTGTTTATATTTTTTTATTGGTAGGAAGAAACCATTCTGATGGTCAGAAGAGCACTTTCAATGTGATTTGCCATATGTAAGTCAGCTGATTAAACTTGGCCCCTTCCTTTCTGGGCTCCCATACTAGCTCCCAAGTCAGGACACCGTGTCCCTGCTGTCACTTATTGGTGGCATCCTGATGCCAGACATTTCTGTGCTGCTTGCTAGTTGATTATGGGACTTTTATTGTTTGACTGAATTCTTTACTAATTCATTTTATCCCATGGAATTTCAATTTTGTTTTTCCTGAGAAGTTCCATAAGCCATACCCATATGGAAACATATTAACCGTATGTAACTATATGATTAGGTTCCCATGAACTTACAATAGTGTTCCCAGATACAGTCAGGTTTCCCTTGTCTGACCTCATTCTGAATCCTTTTCCCCAGAATATAAACTGATAGTTCTTCTTACACCTTAAGGAATGAGGGTGTCCCCATTCTTAGGATAAAGATCAAGTCCTTAAAATGTTCTGTAAGGCTTCTGGCCTCTTACTGTAGTATTTTTGCCTCCCAAATTCTATGTGCCCCTTGAGCCACATGGATCTCTGTCTTGTTGCATTGCCTTCCCTCCTGCAAGACTTTGCATACTTCCTATTTCTTACATCTGAAATGACTTCAGTAGTCATCCTTTTGGTCTCAGTTCAGATATTTTTTCTTAAGATTAGGAACATATGAAGCATTTCAGAATATTTTAGGTGATTTTAGCACTCTCTAAAGTCTATCATTGCTTCTACAGTACACATAGGTCACACTAGTACAATAATTTCTATGGCTTAAATCATTAATGTTTGTCTCTCTAGGCATTTTATAAGAAAATAAAAGAACGTGGCCTTATATTTACAAAAATCCATGATAGCTTGTAGTACATAGTATAGAATAGATAATTAAAAACATGTGCCAAGTGTTCAGTGGAAAAATCATGGTCAACACAAACACTCAAGACCTGACCAAATCAAAATGTATAGTCCTCATCAGCTATGTTTAAAAATAGACATCCTATATCAATATCTAGCAATATAATTAAGTTCCTATGCTGTTCAGGGCATGTTGATGATTGCTGGAACATAAAAGCGAATGAACAATGGAAACCTCTGTCTCCACTGGAGCTGCACACACTCATGGGAGGAGAACACCATATGCAAAATCAGCTAAGAGTTCTCAGTGTGCAAGGTGGAGAGAAGCATTATAGGGGAAATAAAGCAGGCAGGTGTGATGAGGGATTCCCTGCTTCATGCTATGAATATATTTTATTGCCACTGGTTAATAAAGAAACTTCTTAGACCTATGGCAGAGCAGAATATAAGTAGGCAGGAAAACAGCTGAATGCAAGTAGGAGGACCGAGTCAGGCAGACACCGTGTAGCTGCTGAAAGAGAAAGATGCCAGAACCTTACCGGTAAACTATGAACCTCATGGTAAAATAGGAAATACTTGAAATAATTCAAGATATAACAGCTAGTTAATCAAAAGCCTGAGCTAATAGGCCAAAGAGTATGTAATTAATATTAAGCCTTAGAATGGTTAATTCATAAGGAGCTACAGAAGCTAGTGAGTAGGACCCGGTGGGTGGAGAGAAACCAGTTTAGGGGACCAGCGGAATGGAGAATATTTTTAGCTACACAGGTGGCACAGCAAAATGTGTGTGTGTGTGTGTGGTGTGTGTGTGTGTGTGTGTGCGCGCGCGCACGCATGCACATGCACGTACAGAGGTCACACATTTATATAGGATGCCCAGAAAACCACACTTACATTGAGCAGAATACACAGACCAAGAAGAGACAAGGAGGTGTGCTGTGTGACACTGGGAGGAATATTTCAGGCAGGGCCATAAAGAGACTAGCACCTAGAATGTTTAAGCTTACCGAGAAAACTCTTGTGGCCAGAGAGCAGTGATAAGAGTAGGATGAGGTGAGTTTAAAAGTAACAGGGAGAGGTGAGGCACATCAGCTGTAGCCTGTTCTTTTGCTTTGAGATATGAAAGGACTGGATGATTTGGGGGCAGTTGTGACCTTATCTGAGTTATACTTTAACAGGATGATCTGGCTACTTTCTTGATGATAGACTCTGGTGGATTCAGGACAGAAGCATTGGAGTTTAGAAAGTTCTTAGAGTAATCTCAGGAAGTGTTCCTGATCGATGGTGTGGTGATTAGATCATAGCAGAGAAAGAGAGGAATAGATTCCGGATACACGTTGAAGTTGTGCCAATATGTATATGCATGTGATTGACTGTGTGCTGAAAGAGAAAGGGAAGGATCAAGGAGCCCTCCACATTTGTAGGTGTACATCAGTGATGGTTGAACATCTCAGTATATTAAGAATGGGTGGCAGGCCACATGGTGACACAGAACATGTAGACTAGGAGGAGATCAGGAATTTCAGTTAAGATTTTTTAAGAATGACATAACCAGAGTCATTACAAGGGAATATGGTGATTGGATAAAGAACAAGTGTACTGTTCAGGGACCAGTATGTGTGTGGAGAGAGTAGTTTGGGAGTTACCAATGTTCCAATGGTCTTTATAACTGCTATCTGGGAAAACACATCTAAGGGCTTGACTCATATTAGAAGGCAGCCATGCCTGGGCATTATAATAACATAAAGGATGATTAAGACAGGGGGCCAGCAGAAAAGAGTGAGTCATGACCAAAGGAGTAGGAGGAAACTGGAGAAAGTGATTGCAGGTCTTGCCCACATGCGAGCTTTTGTTTTTTGTTGTCTTAGATGGCAAAAAAAGCTGTCTTAACACAGTTCACAGATGCTCACATTGCTCCTGATGGAAGTTTCCATGCTAACACTTCAATAGATGAAGTTACTCTGTGACTGCTAACACTAGAATCAGGGAAACAACCGATCTCAGACCTCTTAATGACCCAGCCATCTCTCCAGCCTCAAATGTCACTCTCTTGGTTTCCCTTTTCGGCTAGGGGTTTAAGAAAGTAATTAGGATACTGGATTCTGAGCACAGTCTCTTATTATTGATTCTGGCTGGTAAAAATCACATTGTAGGATTGGTTTTCTCCTTTTAGCTGCCTTCTTCTAAAGCACCTGATGAGATCATGCACAGTGACTCTTTTCTGTGGCTTTCGCAATTTATTCTGTGGATACTTTTTTAAAATAGTAAACAGTGATAATCTGTTTGACCACATCTTGAATGAGAATGAGGTACAGATACTAGCCTTATTTGTTTGCTTGCTTGTTTGTTTTTTTATTAATAATAAAGCCATGGATTGTTCCAAAAGCATCATGATATTAACTTCTGTCTATCAAAACGAGGCCGAAGATGGCTTAAAGTGTTGGCTTTCTCAGAGTCCTTATCCTGGACTGAAACCCTGGCCTTCCAAACATTTGGAGGAACTTAATGGCATGCTAGATTCAAGTCCTGACACAAACACTTCCATTGAATTACTCTAGACAACTTCCTTAATATTGCTAGACCCTGGTAATCATTGAAATAGTGAGGTAGCATCTCCTTCATAGCATTAGTGGAGAATGATGACTCTCTGAAATCCCCTATGACAAAGCAGGCACTCAGCAGTACTAAGTTTAGAGCACCTCATATGTTTAAGAAGAAAGATAAAAATAGCCAAAATTTTCGAAGCCTTGCAACACAGTGTTACAGAAAAATATAAAATTGTTTTGCTTCATAGTTGGTCACTTGTTGAAGGACTAGACAAGTGTACAGTCAACAAGAAGTCATCAGATAGTGGGAAGCACGCAGGGATGCCACCCCAAAGCAGATCTTTCTAACCGGTAATTAGAGCTAACATTCTGACAATTAACAGTTGCAGGCAAGGCTTACCATTATTTCACAGTGACTATTTTTGTCTGTGTTATTGTCCTCTTTTTATATAGGATGGAGGCAAATACAATATTTCAATGGTTTATCCAATGCCTCAAAGAAACACAATAGCAGAGATAGTTATAGGAAGAACATTCATTTTATTTTCTTTCAAAACTGATGTTTGAAAAAATATGTCACTCAATGGAGAAAACTGCAAAGTTGAAGCTTGACGATGTAACAAACAGTGCCATGCATACCCTTCCTGTAAAATAGCCATTGAAACTGCTAAGATCCCAAGGTCATCTACTTATGTCGGCAGTGTGAGAACACAAGTGATTTGAAGCAAGGATGCAGTAGACATCAAGGCCTGCCTGATGACAAACACTTGTTTGCATTTTCCTGAAGACTCTAAAATGGCAAGCAAAGAGTTTAGAGTAGTTGAAATTGCATTGAATTTTCAATGAAATATTCTGGGTCTACAACAAAACAAGCAAGCAAACAAAACTTGATGAATTATTTTCAGGATCCTAAAATTACATTAATTACATGAACTAATTACATTACATGAATTAATTACATTTGCTTATTGAAAATTTTTCTTTTGGCTTATTAGACACCTTTAAAATAAGAACTTTTGCTCAAATCGTCTCAGTGTATCTTTTTAGTTCCTCAACTTCATAACTATATTCTTTTCTTTTAAGTTGATGAAAGAGGGAGGTATTAGCTATTAACAGGAAATCTTAATTTCACCAGAAAGACACAGGAACACGACCTTGACTGAGGGATTCTCCAAATAGCATAGTTTTCTCTTGGCACTTATGGTTGTCATATCAGCTAAAATTATTTGACAAAATTCACTAGGGGCTAGGGGGAGGCAGAATGATCATAGTCATAGATGATAAACACATACTTGTATAATTATGGTCCTGGACTGGGACGATTTATAAGCATATTTTAAAATTGGGACACAGCAGAATCTTTCTCATAATCAAAACCATCAGGTCTCGGGTTCTTGGAGGTTTCATTTAACACGATCATTCTAATGGTCATCTGATAAATAGGTGAAGAGCTTGTATGGGAAATAAATCAACCCATTAGTAGCACTGAACCTGTCAGTAAGTGCAAATTTTGAGGACATTGACATTAGAGACTTAAAGTTATGCTATCATTTAAATAGTGGCATAGATGTCTACCTGGACCTGAATGAAGCCCAGGACAAATCTACCCTCCCATGTGTTTGGTATCTGAATTTCTTCAAACGTTGTGACCTTGTCAAAACATTTGTCCTTTACAGAATATTTTCTGAACCTATCAAGCTATAACATGTTCAGAGAAGGACAAAACTATGTTCACAGGATTCCTGTCACTAAAACAATAATGCTGTTAGCATTGAGAGTATTGTTAAGATAATTAATTATTCTCACCATTAAGAAAAGAGATGGGTTTACATTCTGAAGCCACAGAAGGCAGTTTTACTAGATGTTGGTTCAATGACACAGAAAAATCTGAATTTGATGGGTTTTGAATTGTGTTACTTGTGCAAATTATTATGTTTATCAGTAAAGCAAGTCTGGATTGAGTTAATCCTCCTCAGATAATGAGGACTATAAATAACAATAAATATGGGAATTAATCTAGGGGCCTTCACATTTATGCATTTAGTAAGTATTCAAAGAATTAGCAAGAATGAGTTGCTAATGTTTTAGTTTTTACAGGTTGAAAATGATGAGGAGCAGAGTTTGCATAATTTGTTCAGTATTCTATAGCTATTAACTAGTTCAGTTTGGATTTGACATTCAGTAACCTGGAAGCAGAGTCCAAGCTCTTAAATACAGTGCAATACTACTTTGTAAAAAAGTCCTTCATTGTTATCTCCCATCCCCTCTTATCTGAGAACATTACCAGTGGTAGGTAGAATAATGCCTTTACCCCAATGTTTGAGATCTGTGCGTAAACATGCTTCATTAGATGGCCAGAGGAACTCTATGAATATGATGGAATTATAAATGGTCAAATGAGCACATTAACCTGGGCAACCTAAATTGTCTCAATGGTAGCAGAATCCAGAGGCATCAGTGATATTACTAGAAGGAGTCGCAGGTCAAGGAACACAGGTGGGGAAGCATCTAGAAGCTGCAAAGGCATGGAACAATTCTCCCACAGTCTTCAGAAGAAATGGTGCACTGCCAAACTTTGATCTGAGGTCCTTAAGATTCATTCAGACTCTTGACTCACAATTAAGGCACTGAACTTTCAGTAATGGGTTACAGCAGCAAGAAGAAAGGTGTCCTTTCCACCAAGGGATCTGTTAGTGAGGACTACACAGGAAGGTAATGTCATAGACACGGGTCAGACTGCTCTTGAAGCCCCACTGGTCTGAGACCATATGCGTACGTATGGTGTGGATTTTCTAGATCAGGAGATGCATAGTATGGCTTACTAAGGGCCTTTAGGACAGTGGTTCTCAACTTATGTGTCATGACCACCACATTATCAGCTAGCTTGCATATCAGATATTTGCATTGTAATTCCTAGCAGTAGTAAATTACAGTTATGGAGTAGCAATGAGAATAATTTTATGGTTGGGATCACCACGACATGAGGAACTGTCCTAAACGGTCACAATGTTAAGAAGTTTGAGAACCACTGCATTGCGTTGATGCTTTAGAAACGAAGCCATTAAAAACCAAAAGTGAACCTTCAGATTCTCTTTTCCCTCAGAGATAATAACAAAATTGAGAGGAAAGGTCAGTATGACTTATATGAGAGATATCTTTCATATTATACATATATTCTTGAAAATGTTTAAAGTAGAAAATAAACAAAGATTTTTAAATAAAGAATCATGTAAGCAATATTTTTCTAGGGGTCAAAAATCACAAATCAAGTTCTATTTGAGTTTATTTATAAATTTCCTCTTAGATTTGGATGCTATATGATAGCAGTGTTAATTCAACATGATTATATTTGGGGGAATATTCTGTTTTGTTTAAATACTATTTTTCTTGTTCTAAGAATAAAATTATCGTTGTGAACACAGATACTTTGACTTCGTGTTTAGAATTTGTGTGTACAAGTATGCCTTTAACAACATAAGAAGACGGATTTGAACCCAAAAGTCGTAAGTGGCATGTCTTAAAAACGAGAGGAGTAAGCTAATTGCGGCAGCTACAATCTATGTGACCTTAAGGAAAATATGAGTCACGATATGTTAAACGGATTAATTCAGAAAAAAATGGAAAGGATTAAGTCAAATTAAGTACTAAATCTATGTGCATAATTCTTTATATAGTAACTTGATGAAATCACAAACATTTCAAAATATCAGAAGATATAGAACTTTTCTTAAGGTCATATTTAGTTTACATGACTGATTATGATATTGTCTTACATCCAGCTTGTAGATAAAAGCATTTTTTTCTTACCTACAGGGATATGAGAAAGAGTCTCAGAAATGAACTAATTGGCAAATTCTTTGAGAGACACTTGCAGAAGCAGATAAATTGCAGTGTTTTATAATGCCTTCCATGTTCTGAAATAATTTAGAGTATCATGGCAAGTTGCTAGGTCTCAGTGGAGCTTTTAAAAATTTTTTTAACATCTTAGGATTTCCTTCCCAGGTGGAAAAGTGGACTTCATTTTCTAAAGAGAATATAATAACTGTGTGAGTATCAGAACAGAGTTCCGTATGTAGCTCAGCTGTTTCTTCCAGAACTTATTACTGTATAAATCGAAAGCAATCATATTCCCTTTACAAAAACATTGTGTTTCTCTGCAGTAGAATCTTTTGTCAGATGTGTAGGCCTAGAAGTTTATTTCCATGGGTTAATAGTGTTTCATGAATTAACAATGTGGGAACTACATCTTGTGGAAGTGCAGAGGAACAAAAGCACAGTTCAGAGAAGAGAAAGTTAATACAGTTTTGGAAGGGTTTTTTTAAAAAAGCAAAGTGTGAGCTCATGAAGGAGATTGAGGGAAACAGAACACAGATCCCAGTATAGCAATAGTACCTGGGCTAAAACCAGGAGAGGAGGGAACTCAAAGTAAGGAAGATCAGCGCAAGGCTGAGTTGGTGAAAAGGTGATTCTGAGTAAAAAAAGTTTTGATTAGTGAAGGTAAGGCAGTTCGTGCAAGATTCATACAGTCTGGGGAGAGAGAAGAGAAAGCATTCCACAAAGATAAAGGGGAAGATGCAAAAGGTGGATTCCTGCTGTGTCAGTGGTGGTGCTGAGTCCTAACAATGCAAGATTATACATGATGATGAAAGAAACATCTCTGGACATTGCATCCTATTGAAATAAATAGAATGGATAGTTTGCTAGAAGATATTGTAGTAACTATGGAGAAAAAGTGCAAGAAGGATGATTTAAGGCTACCACAGTGAGGCTAATAAAATCAATTAGGTAAATTAGGTAGCAATGGGAATGTAACACTGGAAAGAGAAAAGACTCACATGGAGATCTAAGAACAGAGTATTTGTTGGCAGAATGAGGTGCTGAGGACAGTCATGTTTGGTGCATGAGCCTCTGTGCCTGTGCATGCGCCTGTGCATACATGTGTGTGTGTGCATGTGTGTGGTGTCTGTGTGTGTGCGTGTGTGTGTGTAAGAGCTGCAGAAAATGGAACATGCTGCATAGAATAGAGAACTGTAAGGTATGAGGTCATAGAAGAGACAAAATCAGACTGAACCATCTGAGTCACTTACAGATACAGACTTTTCCTCTGAATAAAACAAAAGTAGACAAAACTGAAGAATGGGATACACTGGCGCATAGGAAACAGGGACACAGTGCACTGTGTGCTGAGAGGAGACTGCATGGGGCTAAAGTGAGAGAGAAGCATAGGAGGGTAGGTGGAAAGCTGCAGCTGTGTCCTAGGGACAGAAAGTGGTCGTTTTCAGACCTCAGTGGTAGTTGTTGCACTTGTAAAAAAGGGCCAATGAACTTAAATTTACATTTCAGATGAAACTGAAACTTTTCTGAGATTTGAGATTTTATAAACTCTAGGGAATGTTTGGAAAGGCCACATAGAATCCTTAATTAGAATTACACTTCATAGTTCTACATGTTATTCTCAGAAAATG
Organism: Bramus lutescens; assembly: GCA_001685075.1. Taxonomy (NCBI): domain Eukaryota; kingdom Metazoa; phylum Chordata; class Mammalia; order Rodentia; family Cricetidae; genus Bramus; species Bramus lutescens. The sequence goes on from LOEQ01000273.1 coordinate 396,258, forward strand.
CAGGAAAGCAAACAAGAGGTCACTACCACATAGGGGATACCTTGATTAAGTTTTTGGTTAGGGATGACCCAGAGATCCCCGAAACAAGACAGGCTCTTTTCAGTTCTCTTAGTTGACCATCAGAATTTCATGGTTCTTTGCAGCCTGGTTTTGTCTCTCCTCTTATTTCATCCTTTATTGTTCTCTCTTCTGCATAGCCTGAGCTTGATGGTAAGAGCCTTTGCTAAAGATTCCACACCACACACATTGGTTAAAGAATATAGGGAAATCAAGTTAGTACTGACTGCAAATCTTTCCCTGTGCTGCTGGCTTTATTAGCACTGGAAGATACTATCTATGCAGGAGTGGGTGTAAAATGTTATCCACACTCTTACCCATCTATGAAGCCTATAAACTACAATAACTACCAATATGGCAAGATATACCATAAGTCTAACAGAAGTTCACATGTTATGGGATAACCAGCCACTCTCTGATTGGATTTCAAGCCTGCTTCACAGGAGGAAATACATGTCTAGTATCGTAAATCTTGCCAAGAACCCGTGGTTGAGAAGCTCATAGGTCCCCGGGGTAAATCTATTGCTACTGTATTCCTAAATGCACATCGTATCAAACTTGCTTCTGAATTTGTATTTCTGTAACCATAGATTGGTGGACCTTCTTGGAGAAACAGTGGATGTTGGTTAATGCAGAAATTCACGACTGCTCTAAGTGCAGAGTAAGTGCCAGTGGAAAGATCAGCAGCAAATGGTACGTCAATATTATATACCGCCCTCCCCAAGGCTCAGGGACTATTGTGGTAGACGGGACAAATGATTATAAGAGGCAGAAGTTGAGAAGGACTAGAGAGATAGTGTCTCCCAGAAGTGAGAGGAATGCTGCTCTCACGAACTCACAGCAGCTGTGGTTCTGTGCACAAGTCCTGTTTAATATCAAGCCAATCCCTATCCCAGCTGAGGAACTACCAATAGCCGATGGCTTCTATTGTGGCAAAAACAAAAGTGAGCTTTATTAGCTGTGGCATCACAAAATAGTGTCCTATCCCAGGACCTGACAGCAAGACTCACCTGGATAAGATAAGCTGATGACCCGAATAAATTGTTATTGTTTTTAAACACCAAGGACTGGGAGAGCTTTTTATACAGAAAGAAATACCTAACTCAGATTTTGGTATCTGGAAGTAAGATACTGTTGGAACAAATGCCTATAAATGTTGATTAGTTTGGGGGTGAAATAATGTGCCAAAGTTGGAGAGGGGGAAGATAGATGTACTGTTGACAGACAATCAACACATGTGAGATCACACAGTTGATCTCAAAGGAAAGGGGGGATACGTAGTTGGAAACTGGACAGAAACATTCTTCGCCTCTCCTGGTAGCACTAAATGCCGAATGGTTAGCAAATGGGTTCCTAAGAAAATACTAAATTAAGGTTTTCTTCCTGTGGTTCACAGACATAAACTTCATCATTGAAACCTCAAGCAGCAATAGTATTGAAAAACAAAGAGGCTTTTGATATCTCTGTATGGCCCACCACTCCCCTCACTCAAACAACAGAGCTTCCGTGCAGCTTGAAGAAGCCAATCAGCATGAGTCCAGGACTCAAGCTTAGTTTGATTTGTAGATATAAATTACCAAATGGGTTGGGTCCTGATATTTGTCCATATAAGTTTATCTTATGGATAGAGTTTTAATATTATACTGTGAGCAGAAGACCCTCAAAATTTATTAAAAGAAATGTCTTCAGCAAAATTACAGTCAACAAGAACTACAAATGACAGAGACAATACTCAATAACCTGGAGTCTTTGGGGCTCATATCCTGGTAGACTCAGAGAATCACTCAGTTGCAAATACACATATGATGGTTAGAATGAGAAATGTCTCCCACATGCCAGACTATTTGATGTCTTGGTTCTCAGTGGTACTGTTTGGAGAAGTTTAGGAGATGTGGCTTTGCTGGAGGAATTATGTCCCTGCAGCGGGGTTTGACGGTTCATCCCACATCACTCTCTCTGATTCCTGCTTATGTTTGAAGATCTAGCTTTCAGCTTTCTACTCTGGCCCCTCTGCCTGCCTCTTGCTGCCATGAATTCTGTCATGATGAACTGTTATCACTCTGAAACCATAAGCCAAAACAAACTCGTTTCCTTATAAGTTGCTTTGGCTATGGTGTTTGATCACAACAAAGGCAAAGTAACTAATACACAATGTTACCTTCATGAAAAGGTTAAGTAATAGAAGACAGAAACAAAACAGAATGTAGCGATGTTAGAGGATTGTTCTTAGACTCTGAAGAGTGTCCTACCTGAGGCTTTTAGAACTGATACAAACCATCAACTTTTATGTGTCTATCATTTTCATTCATTTGAAGAGCCATGTCTACTGTGTAACCTCTTCCAGCATTGAACAAAGATGTGGGGAAATAAAGGACTTGTCTTCCTAATATCAGGTCTTCAGTTCAAGAAGAACAGTTCTTAAGGGTTTATACTTACTGAAATACACCTGAGATCCTTCATCCTTCAATCTCATTTGTAGGACTGCATATTGGATTTCATGTTGATATTGCGCTGAGGTTCCCGAGGATGGGGTGGTGAATATATTTTGCATGTGGGAAGATTATAGAGGAATTTTGACTTTTGAAAAATTGTGGTTTGTAAAATCTTTGATACCTCCTTCTTTGGGAAGTATCTTAATTTTATTCTCCTTGAGTATGGGCTTGAATGGAAGATTCATTTCTGATGAACAAGATGAACAGAATATGTTAGTGGTGGCTTCAGGCATGAGGACAAGAAAGACACCATAAGTTCCTCTGTCACAGGGACTTCTTACCACAGGAAAGCCAAATTTCATACCACAAGGACGTTCAAAAAACTCTGTAGAGAGACATGCGCAGGGAGAAGTTGGAGCCTCCAGCCAGATACCACTGAGTGAGTCTGGAAGATTATCCGTAACTGCTGTAGACTTCTTATTGTCCAAATCTTAGCTTACAGTGTTGGGATCATTGGAGGAAACACTGAAAATCACAAGTTAATGAATACTTATTGCTTCTGACACAACATTTCAGGGTGTTTCTTCGTTACTTTTCTGTTGCTGTGAAGAGGCACCATGTCCAAGGCAGCTTATTAGAGAAAGAATTTAATTGGGAACTTGATTATAGTTTCAGAGGCCGAGTCCTTGAACATCACGGCAGGGAGCATGGCAGCAAGTAGGCAGGCAGGCAGGCAGGCAGGCACGGATGCAGGAAAGCATGGCACTGGAACAGGAACTGGAAGATTGCATCTTATCCACAGGCAGCAAGCAGAAGGAGAGTGAGACTTGCTTAGGCAAGAGTTTTTAAACCTCAGAGCACACCCCTAGAGACACACTTCCTCCATTGAAGTCACACATCTTAATCCTTTATAAACAGTCCACCAACTGAGAGCCAAACATTCAAATATATGAACATATGGTAGCCATTCTCGTTCAAACAACTGCATATGTAAGGTTACACATCAATAGATGACCCCAAACCAGGCTCATCGCCTACAATACTGCGCCTGGAACCCCGGTCCTAAGTTTTGTTCTGTGGGTCAGGAGGTTAGTGGCAGACACATAGGCATGGGCGGCAGGTACAAGCACAGAGCTTTCTCTGTGCTTCCACTTAGCCCTTCCTCTTATGATCCATCTCAAAAGTGTCATCGACTCATAGTTGTTCGTCCTGACAGGACTTGTAGAATTTCCTCTGTCCCTGCTGATACACTAACTGGTATTGTCCTTATATCCGTATTGTTCAGGCAACATGCATTTTCATGGCCATGTCTAGGGGACTCTCATATATATGGAGAGAAATGCATAATTCATATGTATGTATGTATATGCATATTAATTATATATTTGTGTGTATGTATGTTTGTGTACATGTTTATGTAAATCTCTCTCTCTCTCTCTCTCTCTCTCTCTCTCTCTCTGTCTCCCTCTCTCTCTCTGTATGTGTTTGTATAAACCATAGGGAACCTTTGGTTTTGCTCCTCCATGTTCACAGAAAATATTTGCAGATTTAGTTTCAGTAGTTCTCTGAGGCTGTCATTCTTATTTGCCTGCTTTAATTTTCAACACCTTTGTAGGATCGTAATACTGGGTCGAAAAGGAAAACCTGGTAGACAGTTTGAGACAACACACCCTGAGGCATTTGGGCTCCTGTCTGCCCTGATTTCCTACCACCAGAGATGAGGTGCTTACACACTGTGTCTTCTTAGCAGGCCATCTTACACATGTAATGTCCATGCAATGCAACCACAATGGTGAGGATAGAATCTTAAAACTTAAGAACTTAACAAACTGGCTGCTGTGATGTAAAATACCTCATTCAATGGCTTTTTTGAAACATAGATGAAGTTTAGCATTTCATAAAATCATTAATAGGGATATAAAATGTACTTCCTTAATAGAAACTGTACTGAAGGGACTAGTAGGCCCACAGGCATGCAAAAGTTTGTGAATATCTTTAATACACTCCAGAAGCAGCAGGAGCAAACTAATGCTTTCATTTTCCCAAGTGAAACAGATCAAAGTGATTCTCTACAGATGATGCTGCACTTTAGGCCCCCCTTTTTTTCTTTCTTTTTTTTATTAAAAATCTCCACCTCCTCCCCTCCACCCACTTTCCTCCCCCTCCACCCACTTCCCCTCTCCCTCCCTTTCCAGTCCAAAGAGCAGTCAGTGTTCCCTGCCCTGTGG
>LOEQ01000273.1:401055-411140 GCA_001685075.1 Bramus lutescens
GCTCCCACACAGCCAGTACATGCAGTAGAATTAAAACCCAGTGCCATTGTCCTTCGCTTCTCAGTCAGCTCTCCTCGTCAGCCACGTTCAGAGAGTCCGGTTTGATCACATGCTCCATCAATCCCAGTCCAGCTGGCCTTGGTGAGCTCGGCTGTTCTATCCACCAAAGTTTATACTAGGGAATGAAATCAACTACAAATAATTCAAAAGGTATCTAAGAGATGTACAAACCTTAGATTACAACCCTGTTGATGGTTTACATTGGGCTAGGACAAATACATTCTAAGACAGATTTAATGACCTAACTCAATTCTAAAATAGAGAGAAAGAAGACAATGTTAGGTTTAGGAGGGAAAAAAAAACCTTAAGAACATTACACAGCAAAGCACTTGGCAACTTGAATAAAAAGTAGAACTCCATGCAGAGCAGGGCTGCTCAGTGCCTCATGACGCTTGCTGGCACCACTCATGAGACCCATTTCCCTCCTTTGTCTCATTTTTGCTACCACTGTTGACCTGAGCATTCCACTGTTCTAGATGAATAATCCAAGCATAAGAATGTTGGTTCTTTCTTGAGAACAGTCACTGAACTCATTATGTCTGACTGCTTTCTCATATTTTCCCTCACGATCTAAAAATCTGACTCATACTGGAGCAACATTATCTACCTCAAACTCCTAATACAGAGGACCCCAAATCTGTGGTGGGATTATGCTCTTACGCACCTTTTGTAAATCGAAAATACCATCGTCAAAATTGTGTTGCCTCAGTAACATTGTAACTTAGCTCTGCCTACCTTAAGGATGCTTAGAACACTTCTACAGTAGCCACAGGTGAGCACTGTGCACTAGAGCATCACACTGTGTATCACTAGTGTGAAAAAAGTAACTACCCAATGCATATTAGTCTCATGCCAGTTTCCAGGAAAGACAACCGTTAAACTGTCATAAATGAGAGATTATCTGCAGTAACACTAATGCTACTTATTGGAGGAAGTTCTATCTTTAACTCATATTATCAATTTTATCAAAAGGAACTGGACACTTTCATTCACCAAGCTAACCAATATTTATTTTAATACTTATAATTCCCATTTGAAACATGAAGAAATTTAATTCCTAAATGATCTTGGACTGGCCCAAGGTCACATAACTAGCAATTTTCAGAACTGCGATCCAAATCAAGCTTTCTCTATCTCTGAACCTGCATCCACTACAGCAGTATTTTCCAGTGCACAAAATGAGAGTTGGTTCGCTGTACTGGAAAGTTCTAAGTAGTCAGGATACAGCAGTCTGGTCTTCACATTGAGGACTGAGCAGAAAATCATTCCTAGCTTCTCAGATCCAATGTTTTAGTTTGATTTTGATTGCTGGAAATAAAACACTGACCCAAAACTATGTGGGGAGGAAAGGTTTACATTCCCTGGGTTATAGTCCACTGATGGAAGCTGAGGCAGGAAGCTAGAGGCAGGAAACTGGAGGCAGGAGCTGACGCAGAGGCCATGAAGAAGTGCTGCTTAGTGGTTTGCTCTTCATGGCTTGCTCAGCCTGCCTGCTTTCTTTTTTTCCTTCCTTCCTTCCTTCCTTCCTTCCTTCCTTCCTTCCTTCCNTTTCTTTCTTTCTTTCTTTCTTTCTTTCTTTCTTTCTTTCTTTCTGTTTTTGTTTTGGTTTGGTTTTGCAAGACTGGGTTTCTCTGGAGCCTGTCCTGGAACTAGCTTTTGTAGACCAAGCTCACTTCGAACTCAGAGTTCTGCCTGCCTCTGTCTCCGAAGTGCTAGGATTAAATGGCATGTGCCACCACTTCCCGGCTTAGCCTGCTTTCTTATACAACTCAAGACCACTTGCTCAGGAGTGCCCCCACCCTTGCTGTGGGATAGCTCCATCAATACCAACCATTAATCATAAAAATGCACTACATACTTGGCTACACATAAGCTGGCAGACACATTTTCTCTACTGAGGTTCTTCTAGATCTCCACTATTCTGGGAATGAGCTGGAGGTATTCAAATATGCTCAGTGTATTCTAACGATGGCTTGCCTCAAAGGCAACAACAGTGAGATACTTAACATAAGGCCAGTGCCATGGGAAGAATATTCTCAAGTCCAGACACTAACAGATGAACTGCCTTTCTCTTTGTTTCCCTTTCCTGTAGCCAGCACTCTAGAGTATATGTAGGATAATAACTATGCAAGAATAACCAGCAAGTGTCAGCCTTATTACAGATGAGCAGTTCATTGCTAATGTATTTAACTCAAGTTCTTGTTCTAATGAATTAACTGCGCTTGAGTGGCCTGCAGCTGAGAACTTGTTTGGGGGAAATGGCTCAGCTACAAATCCCATCTGTAATCATCCTTGGAAAATGCTAATACTCAAGCAATACTTCAATCAAGGATTCTTTTCACCTCCACCGCCTGACAATGGAATCTTAAAGGAATGTAATCAACTTGGGTTGTGTTTTGTTTTTAACCAGCACAATATGCAATGCATGCAGAAGACCATTAGAGAGGAGTGAAAATAAATGCCAAAGCCCTCTGTAATTGGGATCCTTTCTCCCCTTAGGCTGGAATGCTGTACTCCTGTGCAGCTTAATTACTTTATTTGAGAGAACTCCAGCTGATTACTGTATCTACCAGGAGCAAAACCAAACTGTAGACCAGCTCTAAAGTCAAATTCCCATTATTTGTTTTATCTACAGTTTGGAGGAAGCAGGTACACACGTCTGAAGTGACTCTTTGGAGCTCATATCAGAATGAGAAGTGCCATAGACTCATCTAACCTGCAGTACATCATGTGGTCACTTTCTTGAAGGACAGTCTATAAATAAACACACTGCTTAAGAGCTTTTTCTAGGAGCTAACACTGTCAGAGGCGTCTAGAGAGTTAATGATATTCTAGGAACCGTCAGCAGCTTCTCCTGGCCAGCATGCAGAGTCCTCACTGTCCCTTATCTCCTCTTTAAAGGGCTCATCCAGATACACTTGAGATACTCTTGGGCTTAAAAAGACTCACTGTCAATGACTCTGGTTTTAATAAGACCCAGAAACTATGCTATTCAAAACTAGCCAAGACCTTCAGAGCACATTGCACCAATTTTAACTCGGCATGTCGTAATAGATGCTGCAAATTGGAGGGAGTCCAAACCGGAAAGAGATGATTAAGGGTATAGAAAACAATAGCTCCCAGAAAAATCTAAAATGGTTGATTTTTCTTTTTTGACAAACACAGGAGTTGTAGAGTTACTGACAAGTCATTTTCCTTTTCGTAATAACGAATTCTAAAATCATATTGAAATATTGCTAGTATTTCTGCTTACCTCACATGAGTCCTTACCTGGGTAAAAACCTTTTGATAATGCTGTTACTATGATGTAATCAGTCAAGTAGCAGTTATAAATGGAGAAGGTAAAGGATTGATCTTTGAGGAAAAAATATGTCAAGATCACTTTGAATGAAAGTTTCAAGGTATGTGTACATGTATACATATGTGTATATATATGCAAAAAATATTTGTTGAATGGATAAGTTGTATTTTTATTTTGCATTTTATATATGTAAATCACCCTCAAGCTATAATATAATGGTAAACTGTCATATTGGCAATTAGCTGGATTCCTGTTTTAATGAGTGGGACGCCTGGGTACTTGGAATGTTAATAAAGACATTGCATTGGCAATCAGTTCCACTTTCTTTCTTCTCATAACCATGAGTCCCAGAAGAAAAGAGACGATCTCTGTAACTAAAAAATCCCTTTATTTCAGAAGCTCAAGTATAAATAATAAATCAAAAGCTCCACCACATTCCTGTGGCTTACTGAATCGTGGCATACTTTAAAATGCTCTATGGTATGTTTAACTAATCGTTAACAATGTTCCAAAGTATTATGCATAGTTTAGCCTTAGATACTTAGGAATTTCATGAAGTTTTGAATTCTGGTTCTGACATTAACTTTTAGAGGAGGAGGGAAATATTAAATGTTTTATGTAAGTAGAAGTGATAGAAATTTGCACATTACAGAATAGCATTATTTTGTTTTCTTTTCTTCATGTTTCATATTTTTCCTTCATGTTTCATTAGTTTTTGTTGTTGTTCTTGTTCATTTATAATTAAGTCAACAGATATGATAAAATTATAGATGAGACATTTATGTAGACATATTTGGTGTCTTGGAATGTTCAAATGCTCCTTGCAGGGCCAGAATTCAAGATGAAAGGATTTTGCACTATCATTTTTTGCTGGTTGGACACACTCTCCTATACTTGATGGCAAGAGATGTTATTTTAAGAAGGTGAATACTCCAAAACTACGACGTGTGTCACTAAAGCAGCCAGAGAGCTGATTGTCCCTTCTTCGGTTGCCATTTCCTATTCTCCCATGCTCATTTGCATTCATACTTTCTTCTTCAGGGTCTTCATACTTTTTTATGCTTTTCTATCCCAGCCTCCTTCCCAAGGTATTGATTGTCTGCACATCCAGCCCTTCTGGCTGGACACACCTGCTTCCTTTGTTTCTGCTCCACGCAGAGAGGTTGACTAAAGGGAGTAGGAGTAATGAGAATTAGTTGAGTTCCATCCCATTGTTCTATGTTCATCTACTTCACAGCCTGCTGCTCTCATTTTAATCCACTGTCCTAAATTAGAAACCATCTCATATTTGTACCTGTGAATACAAGTTCAGAGCAGAAAGGAAAAAAAATTGGAAAACTTTGCAAGTAGAATTCTGCACAAGATTTACAACAACACATTAGTCTTTTAAGCTAAGGTGATAGGCTCAATGAAGTCTGTTGCTTTCCTATTGTGGCACAGCTGTTTACACTTGTTACCTCACGGTTTTCATGGATCATCAGCCTGGACACAGCCTAACTGGAGCCCTGTTCAGGATCACACAAGGCTTCAATCAAGGCATCAGTCAGAGATGGTGTCTTCTTATGTTGGCTTGGAATTCTTTTCTTTCTTTTTTATTATTGATTTTTATTGAGCTCTACATTTTTCTCTGTTCTCTTCCCTGTCCTTCCCCTCCTGTTAAACCCTCTCCCAAGGTCCCTATGCTCCCAGTTTACTCAGAAGATCTTGTCTTTTTGTAGTACCCATATAGATCCATGTATGTCTCTCTTAGGGTCTTCATTGTTGTTTAAATTTTCTGGGATTGTGATTTGTGGTCTGGTTTCTTTGCTTTACGTTCAGAAACCACTTATGATTGAGTACATGTGATAATTGTCTTTTTGGGATTGGGTTACCTTACTCAAAATGATGTTTTATAGCTCCATCCATTTGCCTACAAAATTCAAGATGTTATTTTTTCTGTTGTGTAATACTCCATTGTGTAGATGTACCACATTTTCCTTATCCATTCTTAGGTCAAAGGGCATTTAGGTTTTTTCCAGGTTTTGGCTCTGACAAAAAATGCTGTTGTGAACATAATTGAGCACATGTCCTTGTAGCAAGATTGAATTCCCTTTGAATATATACCCAAAAGTGGTATTACTGGGTCTTGAGGAAGGTTGTTTCCTAATTTTTTGAGAAATCACTACACTGGTTTCCAAAGGAGCTATATGAGCTTGCATTCCCACCAGCAATGCAGGAGTGTTCCCCTTACCCCACAACCTCTCCAGCATAAGTTTTCATCAGTCAAAAACTAGAACCGGTAAGAATGTGGTATAAGATGAAATCTCAGAGTTGTTTTTAATTGCATTTCTCTGATGACTAAGGATGTTGAACATTTCCTTAAGTTTCTTTCAGCTATTTTTGATTTCTCTGTTGAGAATTCTCTGTTTAAGGTCTTTACTACAATTTTATTGGATTATTTGTTCTTTTGATGACCAATTTCTTGAGTTCTTTGTATATTTTGGAGATCAGACCTCTGTCTGATGGGATCCTTTTCTGATGCCACATGGTGATTTGAAACTTTCATTTCCTCTCAATTAATAATTCAACATGGCTCTTGGGTGTGTATAGACCAACAGAAGGACATTTTATGACTTTTTTTCTGTTGGCTATTCTTGTCAACTTGATTAGATTGTGCTGCCCCCTGGATATGGTCTGTAAGATCATTTCTGGAGCAAATGAAGTAAAGCAGGGGAAACAGTCTGAATGTGCAAAGCACCATTCCGTAGACTCGGGATGAAAGTAGAATAAAGGAGAAAAAAGAGAAGGACTTCAAGAACACTCATTCTTTTGTTGTGCTTCCATGATGAGAAATATTCTGCTCCTCCACATCCTCCTTACCACTATGGACTGAGGCCTCTACAAACATGACCTCAAATTAATTACTTTCGTTTAAGTGGCTTTCTCAAGTTTCTTCACATAGGCAGAAGATTGACTAATACCTCTTGTCAACAACCAGGTCTTCTTCTGATGGCCCACCTAATACATTGGAGCAATACATTCTAGGTTCCCTATTAAATTCTTAATTAACTGATTAACTTAGGCAAATCTTTAGAATCCCTCGTCTAATCCACATCACCTAACATAGTCAAGTAGATAATGTACCATCACTTTTATATATTCTGTTGGTCAGAAAGCAAGTTTCAGGTCTCCCTTACAGTGAAAGGCATGACATACTCTCAAAGGTATGAATTCCTTGCATCCATGGGCTGCTATCCACAGCTCAGAATAAAAACTTCACTAATTTCTTATCTTTTCTAGCCATCTTTCTAAGAACTCCCCCAAAGGCACCAATTAGTCCTATCTTGGACATAATCACAAATGAATTCAGTATGTAATTTTGATCATCCACACATAATATTCTCAACTTTATTTGTTTGACTCTGAGAGTTTACCCTCAAGCAATACATGTTTCCCATCTCAATCCTCATCACTACCCAGCAATCAGAACTATATTGAATCAGAGGCCTGCAACCAAATCCCACGCTACCTAAGCTTAGCTCTGATTCATCGTGTCCGCACTCCAATGACTCTGGCTACGGAGAGTGAAGGTCCCTTTGACTTTTCCACTGCCTTCCAGATCATCAGAACCTGTGGACTCCCTCATTCTTCTACCTAGCCTACAGTGCATCCATTATGTCTGTCATATGCTTATCAATGCTTTTAATGTCCCGGAATTCCAGCGTTTTCACTGTTCCTTTCCTTTATCAACCCACTCCTGTGAGACACACACACACACACACACACACACACACACACACACAGTGGGTGTGTGTGGGTGTTCTTTTTTAACCTTTCTACCTGCTTGGTATTGGTGGAGATCAATTAGCCAAACAGATCTTTTAATGTCCTTACAAATCCGCAGTAGGTGAAGCTCGCAATTACTTTAAGGTATTTATTTCTTCTCATCCGTATTCCTCCCAGACAATCTGTGTCCTTGGCATTTCCTTCAAGACTTCCACATCACCTCTCTGTCCTTCAAATTAAGGGAACCTCTCATATCTTTCACAAAGAGTTAAAGCATTCACAGGTAAGAACGGTGATTAAAGCTTCTTCATATTTCTCTTTAATTATACTTATTGCCTGTCATGCAGTCTAAGATAAGTACCTGTCCTTTCTCCTCAGTGTAGTCTTGTTCCTTTCATCTTACATTTCCCTTCTGCCTAAAGGTCTGTTATCTGCTCATGGAGCACAGAACACCCCCATTCCCCATCCCCACCAGCACAGCTGAAGCTCATGCTGTCACTCTCATTCATTGAGTCTATCTAAATAGCTCCCTAACTGGTCACCTCACACTAGTCAAATATTACATATAAACTGGAAGATAGGAACCCCTGAGCTTCTACTGAAAATTTGCGATTCACCATAGGCATGAGGCTTTAGCACCAAATGTGTTTTGCTATACTCCTGCCATCTGCTGGACTTCAAGGGCTTTGTTATTCATTTCTGTCTTCTAAAAATGCCCAATAGCTTCTTTTATGCATGAAGGCTGTTCAACTCACTTGGAATGTTCAGTTGGTCAGTTGGTTCCCGTTATAGCATGTATCAAGTTGTGTATTTGTCTTTAGCTACTTATCTCTATATTCATTAGTGATCTTCCACAAAGACAAGAGAAGTCCCATGAGTGAAAGAGTCTGTTGGCCTTGTTTACTATGTTTTCATTAGTACACTAAACAGTATCTGGCACTTAATAGATAATTTGTTCCTACAGGACTGAATAACATATAAAATATCTGAATTTTAATAGGTACTTAATACATCTAAAGATACATTTGGGGACATAAGTTGATTCAGAGTGAGAACAAACTATTTGTTTTCAAATCAGGTTCTATTTCTATTCTTAGAGGATAAAATTCTAAGCAGGAATTGTATATCTGGGGCCTTGAGAACCATCCATTAGAATACGTCTACAGGCACTGTGACTTCTCTAGGCTTTTGTTTCTTCTTATTTTTAAAGCATCTAATGGAGAATAAAGGCATGTCTTGGTGAGTGACACGAAGCATTATCTAAAGCACAGAGAGTATCTGAACAGGTGGGTTTAGTTGTATTGTAATGTAATTTCATTGTTTTGAAGTTCCATTATTTTTTCATGTGAATGAATATAAGATCTGGAATATTAATACAATGAAGATTGGCAGTTGATGACCCTACAGAGGATGCACCAGGCTTCTGATAAAACACGCACTGTGCTTCCTCCGAATCTGAGTCATTTGTAGGTGTCCTGACTGTAATCAAGATTTGCAACTGATTGCATATGAGCTATTCTTGAGTCATTGTTATTCTGCATCATCACCTATCATTGTCTGCAGTCTGAAAGGGGCTGTCTCATCAATCAAACTTGCCTTTCTCATACCCACACTATCTGCAGGATCAACAAAGCATGAGGAACCTGCACTTCACCAAGAGCTTAAAGAGACAGGAGTGAGCAGCCCTCCCTCAGTTCCCCTGACAATTTGTGGCTCGCTCCACCGTCCACTTTTGCTAAAGCCTCCCCACAGATATAAGGAGGTCCCTTAGGCTGGAAGGGGAAAGGTGTCCTGATGAATGCCATTTCTCTTTTGGCTGCCTTACTGTCTGAGTGCCATGTGGAAGATTTAATACTAACTCTGTTCCTTTGATGCATGTGACAATATAATATCCTCTAATTGCATCTGTTATGTCTTTGTACAAAGAGGAAAATATTCTTTCCAGCGGGACTACAAAATTACACACATTACAACAGAAAATTCAGGTATGAAAATAGGTTTTCGTGCTTGTTAGGGAAGAAAGAAACTGGAAATTGTTTTGGTTTTTTGCTTTGTGTTTCATATCACATGGGGCTGAAAGAGTGGAGCCAGGGTAATTTTATAGGTGTTTTGAAATACATGGCTTATGGAAACTTGACAGAAATACCTCAGCGTGGTGACACAAATGTTTCTGCAAGCGAACAAAAGGTGAATCCATGCCACATCACTTTTTGTGATGTTAGAGGAAAAATTTGCTTTGTCACCATTGAAGAATGCTTGCTTTCCTTCCCCCTCCCACGCTTAGCCTTCCATAGTTGATGAGAGCTCTGATTATCCATATGATATTTAATAAAGTGCATTTTCTATACTTGTCCAAGTTTGGCCATTTATCCACGAAGGAAGGTAACTCTGTCATTGGCAAACCACTAAAAACTCCATGTCCACTAAGCCAATATGAGTTAAATGATGATACCGGAAGTCGGTCTAAATCATTCAAAAGGTCATCAACTAGGCCTCTACCTGTCTTACCTCTGTGACGTTACTCATTTATTCTGTCTCTATGTTTAAAAATGGGTTTTTTTAGTAAGCAGCCCCGTTGGTAAATGGCGAGTGGACAGTTATTTTTGTCTGATGTCTGCAGGATACTGACACACCTTTGCTTCCTGCATGGACAGACCAATCCATTCTCATCTTACTTTCCTTAGGACTTCTAGGCACCCAAAAGAGTAAGAGTACTATATCCTTCTATGACAGGTATTCCACGTGAGACTGGAACTGCCCCTCCTAATTGTGTGAAGTTTTCTGAATCCACAGACCCAGTGTTGTTCTGCCTCAGTCCTTTTCTTTACGCACTAAAGAGCCTTTTATTTTGCATTGGATTGTACAGAAGTTCTGTTGAGTTGTGTTTGCGATTCAAGATAATAACACAGGGGGCTGGAGAGATGGCTCAGAGGTTAAGAGCACTGGCTGCTCTTCCAGA